>CAUYRH010040181.1:0-11425 GCA_963574655.1 Perodicticus potto | reverse complement strand
ATTTTTTTGTTGCAGTTTGGCCGGGGCCAGGTTTGAACCCGCCACCCTCGGTATATGAGGCCGGCACCCTACTCACTGAGCCATAGGCGCTGCCCCCACCTTAGATTTTTTTTTTAACCTGGAAAATTTCAAACATATAGAAAAGTAGCATGGCATAGTGAACACATTTACTTATTCCCTATAAAACAACTTTTAACATTTTGCTATGCTTGTTTTGTTTATTTGATTTTTTGGCTTATATATATTAAACTCAACTACAGACATTATAAACATATCATCTGTTTTTTCTTTTGCTAAACTTTATTCAAATTAATATGAGGGTATGATATTTAGGTTGCATTGTTCTCACTTCCAGGGCCATTTATAAAAGAGCCCCTCACCCAGGCGGTGTGTTATACACCCTCGCAACGTTCACATTAGGTGAAATCCCACCTCATGCCCTCCCTCCTTCTGACATACGTCCTTCCCCGTCCTGCTTCCCTTGACCTCCGAACTGGACTATAATAGTGTTTTATTGTTCTTAGGAACATGTAATTGTTTATATATTGATTTCATATTAGTATGGAGTACATTGGATATTTAATTTTCCATTCTTGCTATACCTTACTAAGAATGTATTTCAACTCCATCCAGGTAAATGTAAAAGATGTAAAGTCTCCTATGGGCACCAGCCTCATACACTGGAGCTGGCAGGTTCGAATCCAGCCCGGGCCTGCCAAACAACAATGACAACTACAACCAAAAAATATCCGGGCATTGTGGTGGGCGCCTGTAGACCCAGTTACTTGGGAGGTTGAGGCAAGAGAATTGTTTAAGCCCAAGAGCTGGAGGTTGCTGTGAGCTGTGACACCACAGCACTCTACCAAAGGCAACACAGTGGTGAGACTCTGTCTCAAAAAAAAAATAAATAAATAAAGATGTAAAGTCACCATCTTTTTTTTTTTTTTTTGGTAGAGACAGAGTCTCACTTTATCGCTCTCAGCAGAGTGCCGTGGCGTCACACAGCTCACAGTAACCTCCAACTCCTGGGCTTAGGCAATTCTCTTGCCTCAGACTCCTGAGTAGCTGGGACTACAGGTGCCCGCCACAACACCTGGCTAGTATTTTGGTTTTTGCAGTTCGGTCGAGGCCAGGTTTGAACCCACCACCTTCAGTATATGGGTCCGGCGCCCTACTCGCTGAGCCACAGGTGCCGCCCCAAGTCATCATCTTTTTTAATGGCTGAATAATATTCCATGCTATACATACACCACAGTTTGTTGATCCATTTATGGGTTGATGGGCATTTAGGTTGCTTCCACGACTTGTGCAATTATGAATTGAGGTTCAATTTTATGAATTGAGCCACAATAAACATTCTAGGGCAAATATCTTTGTGGTAAAATGATTTTTGTTCTTCTGGGTAGATACCTAGCAATGGGACTGCAGGGTCAAACGGAAGGTCTACTTTTAGATATTTGAGGATTCTCCATACTTCTATCCAAAGTCAAAGGGCTGTATTAGTTTGCAATCCCACCAGCAGTGTAGAAGTGTTCCCTTCTCTCCACATCCATGCCAGCATCTGATGTTTTGGGACTTTGTGATGTGGGCTAATCTTGCTGGGGTTAGGTGATATCTTAGAGTGGTTTTGATTTGCATTTCTCTGATGATGAAAGATGATGAGCATTTTTTCATGTGTTTGTTGGCCATTGTCTGTCGTCCTCAGAGAAGTTCTGTTCAAATCTCTTGTCCACTTATAGAGAGGGTTGTTTGCACTTTTCTTATTATTTAATTTGAGTTCTCTGTAGATTCTATTTATCAGGTCTTTGTCAGATTCGTAACATGCAAAAATCTTCTCCCATTCTGTGGACTGTCTGTTTGGTCTGTTTGTTAGCTTGATCAAGTCCCAGTTATTTATTTCTGGGGTTGCTGCAATTGATAAGGGTTCTTCCTCATAAAGTTTTTCCCAGGCCAGTATCTTCGAGTGTTTTTCCCACACTCTCTTCTAGAATTTTGATTGTTTTCTGTCTTAAATTTAAATCTTTTATTCAGTGAGAATCAATTTTTGTCAATGGTGAGAAGTGCGGGTCCAGGTTCAGTCTTCTGCATGTGGATAACCAGTTCTCTCAGCTCCATTTGTTAAATAAGGATCCTTTTCCCCACTGCATGTTTTTGTTAGGCTTATCAAAGATTAAATGACAATACGTGACTGGGTTCATCTCTAGATTCTCTATCCTATTCCATAGATCTGTGTGTCTATTTTTGTGCCAGTTATATCACATATTCTGTTTCTACCCCAACTGGGTGAACTGCAATTCAATTTTGACACTATTTACCCAGAGTTAGTTTTAGACTCCGCAGGTTTAAAAGAAATTCTTTCTTCAGATGTTAGCCTCACTTCAGGCAGTCTCCAGGCCACTTGTACTTTTGCCCAACAGGCTGCAAATTCAGGGGTTCTCACAGCTCCTTCCTATTTGATGATTTTTGAGACTGACTCATAGTGCTATCCTTAGTATTAAAGTTTTTTTTTCCTTTTCTAGTGACAAGGTCTCACTCTGTTGCCCGACTGGACTGCAATTACCTCACTGCAACCTTGAACTCCTGACTTCAAGCAGTCCTCCTGCCTTGGCCTCCTGAGTAGCCGGGACTTTAGGTGCACACCACCTATTTTTTTAGAGACAGGGTCTTGCTCTCACTCAGGCTGGTCTCCAACTCCTGACCTCAAGCAATCTTTCCACTTTGGCTTCCCAGAGTACTGGATTATAGGCATGAGCCACCATGCTCAGCTCATGTTTAGCTTTTCTGAGAAACTGCCAAACTATGTTTCAAGATGGCTACACCATTATATAATCCCATCAGCAGTGTTTGAGAGTCCCGATTTCTCCACATTCTCACCAGCACTTATCACCTGTCTTTTTTATTTTAGGTATCCTAGTGGGTATGAAGCTGTATCTCATTATAGTTTTGATTTGCCCTCCCCTGATGACTAATGACATTGAGCATCTTTTCATGTGCATTTATATATCCTCTTTGGATAAATATCTATTCAAATCCTTTGCCCATTTAAAAAACAAAGTTCTTTGTTTTCTCATTGTTGAATTGTAAAAGTTCTTTTTATATTCTGGCCACTAATTGCTTATCAGATATATGGTTTGCAAAGTTGTTTTCTTGTTTGGTGAACTATCATTTCACTTTCTTGATAATGTCCTTTGAAATACAACTGTTTTTATTTTTATTTATTTATTTATTTGTAGAGACAGAGTCTCGCTTTATTGCCCTCGGTAGAGTGCCGTGGTGTCACACAGCTCACAGCAACCTCCAGCTCTTGGGCTTAGGTGATTCTCTTGTCTCAGCCTCCCAAGTAGTTGGGACTACAGGGGCCGCCACAACACCTGGCTATTTTTTTTTGTTGTTTTTTGCAGTTCGGCCAGGGCAGGTTTGAACCTGCCACCCTCAGCATATGGGGCTGGGGCCCTACTCGCTGAGCCGCAGGCGCCGCCCCCAGTTTTTATTTTTTTTTGCCCTTGGTAGGAATGCCATGGCATCACACCTCACAGCAACCTTAAACTCTTGGGCTCAAGCAATTCTCTTGCCTCAGCCTCCTAAGTAGCTGGGACTACAGGCACCTGCCACAATGCCCTGCTATTTTTAGAGACAGAGTCTCACTCTGGCTCAGGCTGGTCTTTTTTTTTTTTTTTTGAGACAGAGCCTCAAGCTGTTGCCCTGGGTAGAGTACAGTGGCATCATGGCTCACAGCAATCTCCAACTCCTGGGCTTAAGCAATTCTCTTGCCTCAGCCTCCCAGGTAGCTGGGACCACAGGCGCCCGCCACAACACCCTATTTTTTGATAGTTGTCATTGTTTGATAGGCAGGAGCTGGATTCGAACCTTCTACTTCTGGTATATGTGGCTGGCCGTCTTAGCTGCTTGAGCTCAGGCTAGTCTTGAAACTATGAGTTCAGGCAATCCACCCGCCTTGGTCTCCCAGAGTACTAGGATTACAGATGTGAGCCACTGCCCCTGGCAAAAGTTTTTAGTTTTGCTGAAGGCCAATTTATTTATTTATCCTTTTCCTGATTGTGCTTTTGGTGCCATACCTAAGAAACCATTTCCCAATCTCCTGTTGGAAAGATATACTCCTGTTTTCTTCCAAGAGTTTTATACATTTAGCTCTTACATTTAGGTTCTATGCTTCATTTTTTAAAAACATGGTGGAAGGTAGGGAGTTCAACATTATTCTTTTGCTAGCAGATATTCACATGACCTTTTACACTGTACTGAATTGCTGATCTTTCTTTGCAATTATATTGTAAATTTCATGAGGGCAAAGTCAAGAGTGGTCTTACTAAATCTTTCTCAAATGAATGAATGAATTAGGTGATTAAAACATTAGGCTTCTTTTCTCTAACATTATTTTAAGGCTGTGAAGCAACTGTTTTCATCATGATGTTGCCAGTTGAAAACTCCTTGACAGGCTCGGCGCCTGTGGCTCAAGCAGCTAAGGTGCCAGCCATGTACACCTGAGCTGGTGGGTTCGAATCCAGCCCGGGCTGCCAAACAACAATGACAGCTGCAACCAAAAAATGGCCAGGCGTTGTGGCGGATGCCTGTAGTCCCAGCTACTTGGGAGGCAGAGGCAGGAGACTTGCTTGATCCCAGGAATTGGAGGTTGCTGTGAGTGATGCCATAGCACTCTATCCAGGGTGACAGCTTGAGGCTCTGTCTCAAAAAAAAAAAAAAAAAGAAAACTCCTTGACAATAATGATTTAGAAGCAAGCTAATACACAGGATGAGAAGGATTATATGATTTAACGGGTTTTGGAGTGAAATTGATCTTTATTTCAACCCAAATTTTCATTTATGAACTGGGTAATGTTGGCAAATTATATTACCCATGTTTCATTTTTTAAACTGGGTATTTACCCCTGGAAGTCTGGAGAATGTGAGCTTCCCTGTGTTACTCACGCTCCATGATCAGAAATAGATATCTGCAATCCGAACTCAGAACCCTGGTATTTGGAAGACATGGTCTTTATTGTCCACCCTGGCTCCAGCAAGCTGAACCAGAAGTGTGGGTTCTATGCCTACAGCTGCTTGCCATAGAGATGGTGGATGGGGGATGAGTAGTTGCTATTTTGCTGAAGACTGAACTTCACCAACATACATTGTAATTTACCAGTCAAGATTTTCCCTGGAAGCTATAAGTGTTCAAATAAATTCATTTGTCCCCAAATAATCACTTTAGAAACTTTCTGCTAATGTAATTGCTGTCTAGGGAGAGAAGTGGATTCCTTGGTCATTCTTTCATTGCCTTTTTTTTTTTCTCTGTTGAATGGGCTGAGGGCAGTAGTGTCATCACAGTTTAATGCCACCTCAAACTTCTGGACTCCAGCAATTCTCCTGCTTCAGCTTCCCAAGTAGCTGGGACAACAGGTGTGTGCTTGACTAGTTTTTCTATTTTGTAGAGATAAAGTCTCACTATGTTGCCCAGGCTGATCTTGAATCCCTGGCCTCAAGTTATCTTCCTGCTTTAGCCTCCCGAAGTGCTGGGATTACATGATCCCATGGGCATGATCCACTGCGCCCATGTAATATTTAAACATTACGTGGTTTGAATGTTTTATTTCCTTCCAGGTACATTTTTTGATTCTTTGATTGTTCCTTTTCTTGTTTCATGGGTGAAATATTTTTTTTCTCTGAAGATGCTATATTATAGTGTCTTTCAGCGTTATTCTGCTCCATGTATTACCTGTTTCTGTTGAGTCATTTTTACCTATTTTTTCTCTCCTTCATGATACAGGCTTTCCTGAAACCTCTGGTGATCTTTGATCATTATTCATATTTAAGAGCAGGGATCTAAAAGGATGATTGAAAGATGTTTTAGTTACTTCAGTACCATCCAATAGAAATACATACAATGTGAGCCACACATATAATTTCAGATTTTCTAGCAGCTGATTTTAGAAGATAAAACAGATAAAATTAAAAATTTCACCCACTATACTCATATCATTACATAATCAATGTATAAAATTATTGATAAGACAGTTCATATTATTTATTCCATTGTCTCCAAACCCAATGTAGAATTTATAGTTGCCACACACCTTAATCCACACACTAAATTTTCTTTTTCTTTTTTATTTTAAGGCAGAGTCTCACTTTGTTACCTTTGGTAGAGTGCTATAGCAACTTAGCTCACAGCAACCTCAAACTCTTGGGCTCAAGTGATTCTCTTGCCTCAGCCTCCTGAGTAGCTGGGACTACAGGCACCCACCACAATATCTGGCTATTTTTTAGAGATGAGAGTCTTGCTCTTGCTCAGGCTGGTCTTGAACTCTATTTTTTTTGAGATAGAGTCTCATTATGTCGCCCTCGGTAGAGTGCTGTGGCATCACAGCTCACAGCAACCTCCAACTCTTAGGCTTAAGCGATTCTCTTGCCTCAGTCTCCCAAGTAGCCAGGACTATAGGTTCCAGCTATTTTTTTGTTGTAGTTGTCATTGTTTTTTGGTAGGCCTGGGCCGAGTTCGAACACGCCAGCTCCAGTGTATGTGGCTGGTGCCTTAGCCACTTGAGCTACAGGCTCCGAGCCCACCCTGGCTACTTTTAGAGATGAGGTCTTGCTCATGCTCAGGCTGGTCTTGAACTCCTGAGTTAAAGCAATCCATCCACCTTGGCCTCCTGGAATACTAGAATTACAGATGTGAGCCACCATGCAGCCTTTTTTTTTTTTTTTGAGAGTCTGATGGTGTTGTCTTTGGTAGAGTGCTTTGAGTCATAGTTCATAGCAACTTCAAATTCTTGGGCTCAAGTGATCCTCATGTCTCAGTCTCCAGACTAGCTGGGACTATAGGTGCCTGCCACAATGTCAGCTCTTATTAGAGATGGGGGTCTCACCCTTGCTCAGGAACGAACCTGGTGTAGAACCTGTGAACTCAGGCAATCCACCTGCCTCAGCCTTCCAGAGTGCTAAGATTACAGGCATGAGCTACTGCACTTGGCCTAATAATAGGAAATCTTTATAGAACTTTTCGGTAAGTCCAAATAACATTGGTAAAGAACACAAGATCAATAGCTTTATTATCTCTTTTTTCAGTCATTTCATGAAGTGGTAATGAATATTCTGTAGCATGTGTACGTATGTACTGACAAATTTTAACATCTGTATCCAGACTCTTGAAGTCTGCTTCAGAAAACTAAACACAAATATTTTCAATATGTAACATACAATGGAGTAAAGCAATGAGGGAAAAATTATTCTCTTACTTTAAAATTCTAATACATCTGGTGTTTTAATATAGCTAGAGTCATCCTCATGATAGAATCTAATTTTTCTTTTCTTACTTTGTCATCCTGTGTAGAGTTCCATGGCGTCATAGTTTACAGCAACCTCAAACTCTTGGGCTCAAGCTATCCTCTTGACTTAGCCTCCTGAGTACGTGGGTCTACTAAATTGTCCTAAATTTCTCCAAGTGCAGACTGGAAGATTTCTATTTTGTGAATCGTGAGACCACGGATTTTTGATTTAGAAAAAAAGGCATGCACAAAAATACAACTCAAAGTAAGAATAACTCTAAAGATGTGTGCAAAGTGCACTGGAGTTCAGAGCGTCAGAAGCAGTAGAACTAATGACCCTTTGGGGGCACAGAGCCTAATAAAAGAAAGGGGAGCTAAACAAATTCTAGGCATTTTCGGTTTATTTCAATGTGGTACACATTTTAGGTCTGTAAAATAGTTCCTTGACTACATGTCTGTCTCCTCCAGCAGAGACAGCGTAGGAACAGTGTTTTAAGACATCTTTGAGTCTTTACTACAGTGGACACTCTATCGATAGTTGAACAGATGCGCCCTGACCACTGGGGACAGAAAGGATTCTTCGTAGAGGGATGAGGAAGTCGGAAGAGGAAGAATGACCTGGATACATTTCCAAGGCGAGGAAAGCATCTCTGGTATGGAGCACGTGTCAGTCGCAAAGCTTCAGCTGGAAGCGAAAACCCGAGAGCACCATGTGGTACAGCTTCTTTCTGGCTCCCGGCCGGACGGAATCACTTCCGGGAGGGGGCGGAGAGACAAGAGGAGGCGTGCCGGGAAGGAGGCCGTTTGTAGTGCAGCAGGCGGAAATGTGGCAAGGTATTGGTGCTGCCGCTTCCGGTCCGGGTAAACGCGGCTTAGGTACACAGCGTGGTTCGTGTCGTGCGAGGATAAGGTTCTGAGGGCAAATCACCGAGTGAAGAGGCGAGCGCCGGATACTCAGAAGTCTGAAGTCTAGGAGAAACAGCGGAAAGGCCAGGAACCTGAATACAACTTTACTGGTGTTTCCGAGGGGGCAACTTCCACCAGGAACCCCTCTGCCCTGGTAACGGCCAAAGAGGAGGAGATGGCGCTAGTCGGGGAGCGGTCGTGGCCGACACAGTGAGGAAGCGCTAAGGCGGAGCAACCCAGGAAACGTCGGGAGAAGAATTAGAGGCTGGCTGCTGCCACTGCCGCCGCCGCCACCATCATGGAAGGCGCAAAGCCGACATTGCAGCTCGTGTACCAGGCAGTGCAGGCGCTTTACCACGACCCAGATCCCAGCGGAAAGGAGCGCGCCTCGTTTTGGCTCGGAGAGCTGCAGCGTTCGGTGAGGGGCCCAGAGCGGCGGCTCTGCGCCGCGGGGCCGGGGCGGATGGGACCTATGCTTTAGGGGAGAGCTTGAGCCCGGCGGTTGGCCTCGTGAGGTCCTTCACGGGGAGGAGCTGCTGCCGTGGGGTGGGGCTGCGAAGCTACAGCTGTGCCGCTTTTTGGGCGCTAGTTGCAGCTGATCAGTCGTGCACTGGCCTTTTCCCCACACCAAAGAATCTGATTTGTAGGTCCTGTACTCCTCGGTTGAGGCATTACTCCAATCCTCTTTAAGTTCTACCCTTGCTGTTGCTTCTTAGGCCGTGCTTTCTCGTTTTGTCGTCTTTCTGCTAAACTCACCCTGTGTTTCTCCACCTTCCGCTTACGGATGCTTTATCCGTCTTTCTATACCGTGTCCAAGGGTTGCATCTGGTAATTTCTTCTTAGTCGTAGCCTTACCATGTCTCACTGTTCTTGCCTATTTTCGCTCCAGTTCGAGTCCTTTCTTGAAACTAACCAGGTTTCTAAATTCGTGTACATATGAATTTCTCCTTGTTTTGCAGTGCAACACTGCGAAGAAAACAATTTTGCTTTTAGAAACTCCTTGTAATTCTCTTTTTGCTTCGTATTGGTCTATCATTTCACTGAATTTTAGATCCCGTCACTTGGATACAAGATGGACATTATATCCGCCTTGCTAATTCCACGTAACTGTGAACATCCAATGAGGTGTTTAATTGCACTTATTAACATTTATTGTATTTTCACATTCTTTGATTCGCCTTTTGTGATTCATCCCCTAACTTCCACACTCACTTTTGCTGTGCTTTATTTATGTGTGAATGTGTGTAGTTGATGATCTTGCTGACTTTCCTCCTAAATGTAAGATTTACTTTACGAATTGTGAAGTACTTTGAAAACAAAAGAGGTTTATGCAGACTGACAAAATACTCACCATTACCTATTTTTGCATTTTTACTCAAAGGCATATTTTTTGTTTGTCCCTTTCCTTTTTATCAATTTAACTCATAACTGATTTTTAAAGGTGCGCTGTCCTATACATCTGCCCCTAGGCTGCAAGTATTTGTGTATTTTTTTTTTTTTTTGTAGTTTTTGGTCGGGGCTGGGTTTGAACCCGCCACCTCCGGCATATGGGGCCGGCGCCCTTCTCCTTTGAGCCACAGGCGCCGCCCTGCAAGTATATATTTTTAAAAATTTGCAACCTTGACTTTGAAAATTGCACATTGAGAAAACTGGGATCCAAGTCCTGGTGTACCTCCTTGGAAGATAAAGGAGCAAGACTCGCTCTAAGTTACACAAGAAAATCATTCACGTATGATGTCATTTGGTGTTTAATTTCTGCGATCCATCTGGGGAGTTGCAGTTTCCTGATCACCAAGTTTTTCAAAGTATAAATAGGAGAAATGGTCTATGCTACCTCTATGCATAGAAGTCCCCTCTTCCCAACTAAACCTGCTTATTGTTGTGTGTATTTTGTTATTTTTATTTATTTAATTTTTAAAGACAGAGTCATACTTTGTGGCCCTCAGTAGAGTGCTCTGGCATCATAGCTCACAGCAACCTCAAACTCTTAGGTGCAAGTGGTTCTCTTGCCTCACCCTCCCAAGTAGCTGGGACTATAGGCTCCCGCCTCAGTGCTGGCTATTTTTCGATATGAGGTCTCACGCTTGCTCAGGCCGGTCTCGAACTTGTGTGCTGAAGTGATCTGTCTGTTTCAGCCTCCCCGAATGCTAGGATACAGGTGACAGCCACCGTGCCTGGCCTGTTGTGTGTATTTTAAAGCAATATTTGCCTACCAAGTGCCAGCCAACAGCTGTGCTGGGTGTTGGTATTTGGAAGTGAACCAGACAGAGATCTTTTCTGTAACCACTATGCTACAGGCACTGAGTCTATGTTAGCAATTTTTAAAGTGTTGGTCACTTTTCTTTCCTTCCACTATACTCTGCTGCAACCTTATGTTGTCCTCACTGCTATTAATAGGGTTCCAAGAGGAACCTATGGCACACTTCACAGGATAATTAGAGGAGACTTTATTTTATAAAGGTACTCGTATAAGATGCAGTTTAATGTTACAAGAAGAAATAGTGTAGTAACTTGTAGTAAGTCTGTTAACTTCCTAGGCCAGAAGTGATGAGTGAGGGAGTAGTTGCTTGAACTTGGAAGAGAATTATGGAATTGGCTCCCTTGAGAGAGGAGTGGTGACTATCTGATGAAGGCATTCAGTTAGCTTAAGGTGCCCTTACCTGGGTGGAGCTGGAGAGATGAATATCCTAACCTTATTTTCCTAATCTCCTGCAAACCCAGGAAGGGACATCATAACCTGATGGTAAAGTCTACACAGGTCAGTCTATTAAAGTAGAAAACATGGTACAGAAGGGTGGAAAAGTGGGCCTGAAAGATAACTAGCGCACACACATCACTTTTAGGCATTTTCAGCATGTGGGTCGACAATTTAGCCAATGCTGTGGCCTCTTGATTCCTTCATTTTGTTTTTCTTTTTTCTTTCTTTCTTTTTTTTTTTTTGAGAGTCTCACTCTGTTGCTCTGGGTAGAGTGCTGTAGCATCATCATAGCTCACAGCAACCTCAATCTCTTGGGCCCAAGAGTTCCTCTTGCCTCAGCCTCCTAAGTAGTTGAGACTATAGGTATGGGCTGTCATGCCTGGTTAGTTTTTCTTTTCTTTCTTTTTTGAGACAGAACCTCAAGCTGTCACCCTGGATAGAGTGCTGTGGCATCACAGCTCACAGCAACCTCCAATTCCTGGGCTCAAACGAGTCTCCTGCCTCCGCCTCCCAAGTAGCTGGGACTACAGGCACCCGCCACAAC
>CAUYRH010040180.1:0-13582 GCA_963574655.1 Perodicticus potto | reverse complement strand
AAAGAAAACCATATTAGTATTTTTCTAGCTGTTTCCTAAATGATAACTTCAACTTTTGGCTCACAAGTGTAGGTGGTCTGTGGTTGGCTGTCTTCATTGCCTGCCTCCATAGAAGATGGAGGGTTCCAGGACTTTACTTGTGAATGATGTATGCAGGAATCGACTCCTATAACTTTAACAGTAGAAGAAGACAAGATAACAGGGAAGGGGACTTCCCAAGTTGGGGTTATGGAAGGTGAATTAGAGGAAAGCGTTTTGATCATGACTAGATCTCCAGGAGGGAAAAGTTCCTGTTTTAGTTAGTATGTTCCTCCCCAAAAGGGGAGCAGGACTTTCAGGGATGATTAGGGAGGCATGAGAGAACAGTATGTCATCCCAATTGCAGTTTAGAGGCTGGGAGAAAAATTTGGTAACCAGCTGTCCAGACATTCCCTGTATAGTTATGGATTTGGGAGATAAAAGACCAGGATTAGAGAGAAGTACAGAAAAGGTTGTTCCAGTGTCCAAAAGAAATTTTCTCTCCTGGCACTCCATTATAAGGCAAACCTGGAGCTCTTGAGGGGTGATGACACAAGCTGGAGCCATGAGAATTTGCCCCGGGCACTCTCAGTCCAGTTTGGGCTCCGATGGGTACAATGTCCCAGGAGGCCTTCACCTTTGGGGACAGGCCACCCTCCAGTGGTCACCCTTGCATTCTGGACAGAGGCCAGGTGGCTTGCCCAGCCAGTGGTACTGCTGGGGGCAGTCTTCTCTGGAGTGGCCAGTCTGACCACATTGGAAGCACTTGTTTTTCGCTCCTCTGGTTTCCCTCGGGAGAAGATATTTTCATGTTACAAGTCTGACAAAGGGTTAATAAACAGAATCTACAAAGATTTCAAGCAAATCAACCAGAAAAAAGCAAACAATCCCTTTAATACTTGGCCAAGAGACATGAACAGAATCTTTTCCCAAGAGGACAGATGAACTGGCCAACACACACATGAAAAAATGCTCTTTGTCCCTACTCATCAAAGAAATGCAAATCAAAACTACCTTGAGATATTACCTAACCCCACTGAGAACAGCCCCGATCACAAGGAGTGAAAGCAGCAGATGTTGGTAGGTGCAGAGCGCAGGAATACTTATGCACTCTTGGTAGGATTGCAAACTAATACAGTTTTTATGGAAAGTAGTATGGAGAATCCTCTAAGAGATAAAAGTAGACCTTCCATTTAATCCTGCAATCCCATTACTAGGTATCTACCCAGAAGAAAAAAAAATCATTTTACTATAAGGACATTTACACTCATATGTTTAAGCTCAATTCACAATCAGCTCAATTCACAATCACAAAGATGTGGAAACTACCCAAGTACCCATCAACCCATGAATGGATTAATAAACTATAGTATATGTATGCCATGGAATACTATTCAGCCATAGAAAGATGCAAACTTTTCATCTTTTGTATTAACCTGGATGGATTTGGAGAACATTCTCCTTAGTAAAGTACCTCAAGAATGGAAAAGCATCTCATGTACCCAATACTGAGTTGAAATTAGTAGATTAGCAACTACAGGCCTACTCAAGAGAAAAACACAATTGAATTCAAGAAGGGGGAAGGAGAGAAGAGGAAGTTTGGTAAGTTCCCACCTAACAGGTACCATATAGGTATATGCACACCTCCTGAGCAAAAACTAAACTACAAATCGGATTTTACCTTACAAATGCAAACAATGTAACCCAATGATATATATACCCTCATATGAATATTAAATTTGAAAAAATTCCTAGAATATAATTAAACAAACTCTTCCTTAAACCAAAGGTATGAAAGGACACAGGAACCTCAGATCCCAAAGCAGGTGTGTGGCAAAAATGTTTTTTAGTACATGCCTTCTACTGTCCCAAATTGCACCATGTGGCTAATTCCTGCTGCAGCTATTTGGTGGGTCAGACACAGTAATGATCATAAAAATATCAACAACTAAAGACTTGAGACTTGACTTTACACATATCGATTCAAGAACCACATGATACACATGTTAGGATTGCCCCATCCTGTAGATGAGAAAGGAGAGTCAGGGCAGTAAGCCAAAGTCAAGAGAAGTGTAAGGGCTGGGCTTTTAACCTGGATCTTTCTGACTCCAAATTCATGCCCTTAACCACTGTACCAGTATCCTTTAAAGAAAAGATGTTTTTAGTTTCGACAAAGTCCAATTTATCCATTTTATTATGCTTTATGCTGTTTCTTAGACTAGTCAAGTGCAGTAGCGAGAAGGGAGGGAAAGAATAGAACAAGGAGTTTGATCTGTTAGTGACTTGTGAGCAATTAATGGACATAACTCACTACCTTCAGACCAGCCTGCATTGTGCTTTTGATGGTATATTTAAGATAGTTTTGTCTAACTCAAGATTCACAAAGAGTTTCTACTGTTTTCTTTTAGAAGTTTTGAGCTTCGGTGTTGTGTATGATGAGTTATGGATTGGAGTTCATTTCGCTGCACATGAATGTACAAGTATTCTTAGCACCATTTGTTGGAAAAAAATATCCTTTGACATGTCTTTGTCAAAAATCTATGTACCAAATATTTGTATATCTATTTCTGGAATTTCTATTCAGTTTCATTGATCCATTTGTCTGTCTTGGTACTAATACCATACTATGTTGACTATTGTAGCTTTAAAATAATTCTTGATAACTGATATTATTAGTTCTTCTCCAATTCTGTTCCTCATTTTCAAAGTATTTTAGGCTATTAAACAAAATAGCCTGTTGGGATTTGGACTGGGACTGCATGGAATGTGTAGATTAATTTGAGGACAACGGATACCATAACAATATTGTCTTTCATTCCATGAAAGAATGTATCTCTCCATTTATTTATACCTTTTTTAATTTCACTTAGTAATATTTTAGGATTTTTAGTGTACAGGTCTTGAACTTTTTTCATCAAATTTATGCCTAAGTAATTTTTCTAATGTTGTAAATAGTCTTACTTTTGTAATTTTATTGCTACTAAAGTTTCTTTTTGTTTCTTTATTTAACTTCTATTTAAGGGAAGATTTTATAAAGCCAGTCTATCTTTTAAAGTGCTGGCTTGAGTGGTTGTGCTAGGTCAGGAATCAGCCTGATCCAATCAACTGTAATGGAGTCCAGCGTTTTATGGAACAGATTGTTCTCCTTGCCCACCCCAAGAATGAGTCTAGGGCCATTGACCCTCAGTAGGGATGGCCCTTAACTAATCCCTTCCATCTACAGAGTAAAATTACTAACAAAGGCATAACGGAAGTTAAATTCATTTTCTTTGAGACAGGGTCTCACTCTGTAGCCCAGGCTAGAGTGCAGTGGTGACATCATAGCTCACTACAACCTCAAATGATCCTCCTGCCTCAGACTCCCCAGTAGCTGGAACTACAGGCACCTGCCACCAGGCTTGGCTAATTTTTCTATTTTTTGTAAAGAGAGGGTCTCAACTTACTGCTCAGGCTGGTCTCTTAACTCCTCACCTCAAGCAATTCTCTAACCTCAGCGTTTCAAAGTGCCAAAATTATAGGCATGAGCCACCACACCCAGCCTAAATCAATAATCAATGTTGTGCTTTTAGATTTTGCAGCAGGAAACTTCTCTGTGGATGTGGGGGAGAATGAACAAAAAAGAATCCTGCATGAAAAGTCAAGTATTTATTTCTGCTGGCATCTCTAAATACAACCATATGGTCCTAGAGGCCAGTGTGTTACAAATTCCACCTACTACAGGAAAATCTCAGTTCCAAGGAGACCATATGTCTAATGATGTATCTCAGCCCTTTAATTTACAGTTTAGTCTGTCAGAAACTCTGCTTTTAACTGGTCTGCTGAGCATAGAAGGCAGTGCAGTTCAAGGGATGCACAGAGTAACTAACAGGTATCTCTGGCAAGTGTCCATCTAGGAAGAGTTGCAATTTTGTGAGTAGGACACCACCCACCAAAAAGTCCATCTGAAGCCCACAGTGATTTTAAAGACAGCATTTAAAAGCCAAATTTGCTTGGTTAATTTTGACTTTTTCAGAATAATTCCATATTCATTTGGTTTGTTGTATATTTCCTTTCATTCAGTCATTCAACTGATATCCATTAGGAACTACTTTGGGTGGCAGTAGGGGTGGGAAAGAACACCAAGTTTGTAATATAGGATTCCTCCTCATAGGCAGGGGAAACAAATACATTAATATAGTATGAATAAGGGTAAAAGGTGAAGTAGCACTCTAATGTGTAAAATTCCAGGGTTTTGTTATTTTATAGATTTTAAAGCTCAGAAGAGACAACATAATGGACAGTTGGAAGAGGCTTCACAGAAGAGGGAGAAGTGTGAACTATGTCAGCACTTCCACTAGCCTGAGGGTGCCATCTTGCAAGGAAGCCCAACCTAGCCTATGTAAAGGCCACACAGGGAACCCCTGAGCTTATCTACATAAAGAGAGAGACATGCACGATTAGCCCCTGGCTGCTCCAGCTCCAGCCACCTTTCAACTATAAATTTATGAGAGCCCAACCCAGAACTTCTTAGCTGAGCCCCTCCCAAAGTACTGACCTATAGAAACTATGAAATATAAAATAGTTATTGTTGTTTTAAGTCATTATGTTTCAGAGTGTTTTGTTACATAGCAATAGATAACCAGAATAAGGGCAAGGAAAGAGTTGAGGACCAGGCTCTATGAAGCCTGGGGAGAAAAACAGAACCATCACTGAAGCAGAGTTGCTAAACTGAGATCCAAAGCGGAGACTCACAGATGACAAAGGCAGGAATCTTGCTACACAAAGCAAGTAACAAGGTCACAGGAAAATAAATGAGAGAAGTGAAATTTGAACAGGAACCCGTAGTGTGATGATGCTGAGTTGTGAAGCCTTAGAGAAAGTGTTTCTCTTAATTAGAGAATCTAGAATGATCTCAGAACCTGGAGTGGGACCTGTGATCAACCCAGGTGGTTTAGATAGCAACAGGATCCACAACAGGGGCTAGACCAGTTATTCTATTCACTGCAGCCTTGATAACTGTCTAACTCTCTCTACTTACACTCCAGCAAAAAGCAAAAATGGAAAGACCACAACAGAATAAAAAAGAAAGTCAAGAGAAAGTGCAAGGGATCACAGGTGGTGTCTTGGAAAAGTTTATAGCCACTAAAAATTCCCTATTTGGGCAGCACCTGTGGCTCAGTGAGTAGGGTACCGGCTCCATATACCAACAGTAGCGGGTTCGAACCCGGTCCCAGGCCACACTGCAACAAAAAAATAGCCGGGCTTTGTGACAGGTGCCTGTAGTCCCAGCTACTCGGGAGACTGAGGCAAGAGAATCCCCTAAGCCCAGGAGGTGGAGGTTACTGTGAGCTGTGTGACGCCATGGCACTCTCCTGAGGGCAATAAAGTGAGACTCTGTCTCTAGAAAAAAAAAAAAAAATTCCCTAACTTGAGAACATGACTGAAAATATTCTAAAATATTCTAGAAGCTAGGACAGCATGCAAACAGGAAAGAATAACCACTCCTACAAGTTTATAACAGCCACATCCACAGCTTAAAGGGGAGCAACAGACAATCTAATTGAACAGCAGATTGACTGAATTATATAACATTTTTATAAAATGATGTTTGAAAAATAAAATAAAATGATGTTTGCTAAAGTGAATAAATGTCCCCAAAATATCTTTTTTTTTTTTTTGAGACAGAATCTCATTTTGTCACCCTTGGTAGAGTGCTGTGGTGTCACAGCTCACAGTAACCTCAAAATCTTAGGCTTAAGCGATTCTCTTGTCTCAGCCTCCCACGTAGCTGGACTACAGGCACCCACCACAAACGCCCGGCTATTTTTGGTTGTAGTTGTCATTGTTGTTTGGCAGGCCCGGGCTGGGTTCAAACCCGCCAGCTCCAGTGTATGTGCCTGGTGCCCTAGCCGCTGAGCTACGAGTGCCAAGCTCAAAATATCTTTTAGTTTCAAAAGAGTTTCTTAAAAGCAGGTTTTAGGTCTTTGTATCTTTATATATGTCTGTAACAATTCCTTGCACCATCTAGTCCTTGAGAAATGTTGGTTGAAGAAGTGACTCCTATAGTTAATTTTCTGTGAGGGTATATTATGTGCCAAGCATGGTTTTAAATTTCTCCCACGTACAAATTATTCTGCCTCCACATAACCCTAGGAGGTAGTGACCATTATCCTCCCTGCTTTAGGCAAGTGAAAACAGAGGCAGAGTGCTTAAGAAAGTCACTGGTAAGTGGTCACACCGGGGCAGAGAGCATCAGGCCATCTAGCTCCATGACACTGTACAGCCTCTTGTGCTATTCACCTCTTAAAACAAGTGATCTGAGAAAAAAAAAGGTCAAAATTAAAAATTTTGTTTTTTTGGCTCGGCTCCCATAGCTCAGTGAGTAGGGCTCAAGCCACATACACTGAGGCTGGTGGGTTCGAGCCCAGCGCCAGCGTGCTAAACAATGACAACTACAACCAAAAAATAGCTGGGCGTTGTGGCAGATGCCTGTATTTGGGAGTCTGAGGTAAGAGAATCGCTTAAGCCCAAGAGTTCGAGGTTGCTGTGAGCTATGATGCCATGGCACTGAACCAAGGGTGACATGGTGAGACTCTGTCTAAAAAAAAAAAAAATTAATTCTTACCCAACACACCATTAAGAAAAAAAATACCATTTATTATGTGTCATGATTATTGATAACCAAGCTTTTAGAACTAAGAAGAGGGAAAACTGTAGCTAAGATTCTAGAATTAAAGGGTAGGGGGAGGAATCCTAGGGATATTCTTTATTGACATTATTCATTTGTTCAGGGTCCAGGGAAAATAGAGCAAACAGGGGATATGAAGAAGACAGAATGTGCACTGGCTCACACCTGTAATCCCAGCTACTTGGGAGGCTGAGGCAAGATTAATTGAGGCCAGGAGCTCAAGGCTATAGTGAGCTATGATTGTGCCACTGTACTCCAGCTCTCCCCACCCCCACCCTGCAACAGAGTAAGAACCTATCTCCAAAAAAACAAAACTAAACAAAATTTACAGAAAGAAAACAGAACTTTAAAAAAGGAAACTAAGTTTGTCATTAGGTGATTTGGAATCATTATACAGGGAAAAAAAAGACGCCTGTAAAAATATTTTAACAGAAAAAAATATTTCAACTGTATTATTGTGGGATTTTCTACTTCCCGTTTTATCTCCCATCTGTATGCATTTATTTCAGCACCTATTACACGGGTATAATCTGCTCTAAATTAATTTAGGTCTGTTCAGAAAATTTTTTAAATCTTACCATCAAGAATTAAAACAAAATAGGAATAGAGAAATAGAAATAGCTGATCACTCCCTTCCCGAGGGATTCTGTTTCATGCCATTTCTCAGTTGTTTCTAGCCTTGAGTTAAGACTCCCAACTCTGAAACAGGATTAACGCTACGTGCACATTTGCCACTTGAGATGGAGCAGGCGCCAGCAAACCAATATTTCCCTCCCACACCTCCCTTTTCTCTGACAGCGCTGGGAATTTGGACCGATGTGAAGTGTGGGTGGTGGGAAAGTGGGAAGTGTTAACCAAAATCCCCTCTCCCCCAACTTCTGCATGGCGAGGCTGCATACATTATGCCACCCTGCTGCTCTCCATACCATCCACGCCAGGAGCATATGGAGCTTCTTGATGTGCTTTAATTCATTTCTCCTTTCATTCTCACACTCAGAAGGAAACGGATAAGGTTAGATAAAATTGCTACTTAATAAGAGGTTACCGAGTGTGTAATTGCTCCCAGAGTGTTTTCAGAGTGATAGTCCGCTGGTAGGAGCCAAGTTTGCTATAAAGAATCTTGCTAAACTGCCCAAGAACTGTAATTCCATTCACTGGTGGTTATTTGAATAACATACCAAAGACTGAGGAGCATCATTTATCAAAATTCTTTTTCTCCCACCTTGTCTCAAAATTCAGAAGTTCAAACATGTGAAGTGCTCAGGTCCTAAAGTTAGTGCTAACATGACTCTAGAACCTTCCTTCCCACAGTAGAATTTACTAGCAAGTCGATGTGATCTTTGCCAGAGTTGCCGACAGAATCACTGCACTGTGTAATTTTTTTAGAGCTTAAGGGATCTTAAGGCTCATGATTGCATTCATGTACCCTATTTCAGAAACTAGGTCACCCAGCTGGGATGAGAGTTAGTACTGCTGGGTGCTAACCTACTGCTCTTAGCATTTTCTCCTAGGACAGAAGCAGGGTAGAACGTGATCTGTGGTGAGGGGACCCAGGAGGGATAGGCACAGTCTGACTTGAAGGATTGGCTCTGCCCAAGTTCTTATGCGGTATTAGTGTTTTTCTTGATAGAAACTTTGCTGCTCTCCCCATTATACCAGAATTGGTGTAACTGCCCCCTCACCACCACCTTAGAGCTGAGGGTGCCAGCCACAGACTGTCCAGGCCTCTTCATTTCCCCGCGATGCTCACAGGAGCCGGGTGAAGCTGCCATTAGAATCCCTGTGCTAAACTTACTACTGTGGTTGAAATACCTGATTCCCACTGAAGGAGCACCGCCCACCCTAGAAGTGAGTACACTCAGGCTTCCCGTTATCTCCCCAAATCTACAGGGAGGCATCATCTCAGTCACACCTAGTTTCACTGCTTTCCAGCCCTGTTTGGAAAGTTGCTTAGTAAAGAGAGCAACAAAGGCATACAGACCAGGAGTGTTTGTGAGAAGCCTTGGGATTTTGCAGACTCTCCAGTCTCTGGGAGTCAGGGTTAGGGGCTTTGCGGTTCCTCTAGAATCTTGCAGGGTTTGGGGGAAGGTGGTTGATAGTTGGGAATTTTTGCTTTTGTTTTTTCTTTCCCTGGGGCCACTGTTCTGGAAATTTATTGCCTTCAGTTAAGTCCCTATGTTTGTTTAGTTGCTGTGGGTGAATTACTTTTGCTCATTTTTACCATAATTTACCACCCACCCCCAAGCCTCACGGAAGGGATTAGCTGTGCATCTGAGAGAACCATCCTCACTGCACCATCATTCGCAGGAGAAATAAGGTCACCAAGTGCCTAATAGGGCACAATAATACCATTGCTTTTCTTGTATTCATTTTGTGAACTAGCTGCAACATTTTTAATCCATGTTACTCAGGGTAGCATGAGGCCACCACCCATAGAAATGAAAACTCACTGGGACATCTTATTTGCCACTTCAGCAGCAAGGATACTGTCTGGAATGTGTAGGCATTCAACAAGTTTGTTTAATAAATAATAATCTAGTATTCAGGGTATACTACTAATTACTTGTTAATCACATTGATTACAAAGTGAACTATGAAGTTTAAGATGAGAAAGTGGTCTTATGATTTGGCTTACACATTTCACTGCTTACATGTACTAATGTGGATAATTAAATGCTATCAGTTGATAGTAAGACAAACAAGTGATAAATAACAATCAAGTTTGGAACCTTGTTTACAAGGACCTAAGGGTGACAATGTTCACAAAGTTTTTATGAGCCAGTATTACCACTGTTCTCCTCGAAGCTCATTCAATTATAATTATAATAACAGCAGAAATCTACTCAAAGTAACTCAAGGGAAAATAGGAGTGGGAGTGGGGGTTCATTGTAATGCTACCGAACCTCACAGAATCAAAAAAAAAAAAAAGACACAAATAGCTGAGCATCATGCAAACTAGAGCACAGTGAGCGAGACAGCCAAGATTTCTCCTTATAACGTTTCTCATTTCAGTATCTCAGAGTCAAATCCTTCCTCATCCTCTCAACCCAGCTTCCCTGACTACTACTCATCCTACACACAGTCCAGAGGTGATACCTCCAGTCCCAGAGAACATAACTTGTCTACTTTAGTGCCCATCTTCAGTGATACACATAACCTGAGTAACTGAGCAGCCAAACTCCTTTGATTTTGAATAATGACTCAGAAGTCAGGAACAGATGGCCAACCAATGCAGTGGCCACTTTGGAGTCAGGCATCTATCCCCAGTGTTGGTGTTGAGGATGCTATTTTATTCTTCTTTGTGTACTTGGAGACTCATATAAGGGCTGGTACATAATAGATCTTCAGCAATTATCTGGTGAGAAATTGAATAAGCTTGGATGAAAACAAAGATCACTAAACTCTATGTGATACCATGTAATGCCTTCAAGAATAGCTATAAACAAAAACAAACAAAAAAAAACAACAGCAAGTGTTGATGAGGATACAGAGAAACTAGAACTCTATATATACTGCTAGCAAGAAAATAATAGAGTAGAAAATATATGGAAATTTCTTAAAATGTTAAATACAAACTTACCATGTAACAAAGCAAAATCACTCCTAGGTATCTAACCAAGAGAACTGAAAACATATCCACATAATGGCTTGCTACAAATGTTTATTCATGACAACCCCAAAGTGGAAACAATCCAAACAGCTATTAATTGGTGAATGGATAAACAAAATGTGATGTATTTGTTAAATGGAATACTATAAAAATGACCTAAGAATTGACAAATTCTATAATGTATATGAACCTCAAAAATACAGAGTAAAAAAATACAAATACAAAATATCACATATTGTATTATAACATTTATATAAAATGTTCATTGGACCAGATGTAGTGGCTCATGTCTATAAATAATTCTAGCACTCTGGGAGGTTGAAGTGGGACAATCCCTCAAGGCCAGGAGTTTGATATCAGGTTGGGCAATAGCACCAAGACTCTGTTTCTATAAAAAAATTAAAAATTATCTAGGCATGATGGCATGCACCAATAGTCTCAGCTGCTCAGGAGGCAGGAGGATTGCTCCTCCTTGAGCCGAGCCGAGGAGTTGGAGGTCGCAGTGGGGTGTGACGAAGCCATGGCATTATAGCCTGGGCAACAGAATGAGATTCTGTCTCAAAATAAATAAATAAATAAAATGTTTATAAAAGGAAAATCTGCAGAAACAAAAAGTAGATTATGGCTGCCTAGGAATGAGTATGAAAACAGGGAGTTACTGCAAATGGGCATTTCTTTGGAGAGTAATTAAAATGTTCAAAACTTAAATGTTTATGATGGTTGTACAACCATAGATTTACTGACAATCATTGATTTATACACTTAAAGTGAATGAAATTTACTAAAGTATACCTCAGTAAAGCTGTTTTTAAAAATCTATGGGAAAAAATGGCCATGTAAGTTATCTAAATAACGAACACCCTTTAGCTAATCCTTAGTTTTATTTCCTGTTTTCTGAGCAGAGCTACTCCCAATTCACCATTAGTGTCACATCCTCTGTAGTCAAGCCTGTGCTAACATGATCTTAGCAAAATCAGAGTGGTCAACATCTGAGACAGTAGGGCTGTAAGAGCAAGTGAGTTGTGTGTAGATAGTATCACCAGCTAAAGCTAAGATAGTATTAATAGCCTCTACTGCAACTTCATGGCCTAGATGGCAAATAAAACTAATCCCACAATATAGACAACTTACTTACCTGGGGAAATACTACATGCTATTATTATATGGGCCATTTGCTTGCCCAAGAAAATAGAGCCAGTTGGCCACTTAGGCATCCACAAAAACTATAATGTAATTGACCAATATAAAATGTACCATCACTAAATGGAGAGTGCTTTATTTTACATTCTTCAGGGTGGAGCAAGATGGCAGCCGAGTAACAGCTTCCTTGCAACTGGGCACGGTGAGACGGGGGAGAGAAGACTTCAGGCATCTCTGGCTGGCAGGATCTGCCCAAAAACATCCCTTTGGGACACAGGGAGACAGCATGAGACTTCTGGACCTCCTGAGGAAGGCAAAAGCAGTGGAGATCTGGCAAGTGGTTGCGTGTGTTTGTTCGATCTAATCCTGCTGGCAGCTGTGGGTGCAGCAGCAATGAGATTGCAACTGGAAAAGCCTTACCTATGAGCTGTTTGGGTTTCTTTTGGACTTGGCACTCGGTTGAACTGCCTTGGGAGAACTTGGGAAAGAGTGTTGAGGTCTTTGAGTATTGTCTGAGGCCCCAGACTGAGCCACCGAGCCAGACGGAGCTACCAGTGTTTGGTTGTGGGCTGTGTGGAGCCATTGTGGTATAACAGCCCTGGCAAGCTCCACCCTCAGGGCCGCAGAACAAGCATTGGGCGGGAGCAAGTAATCTAGTGACTGAGCAGCCTAAAGTTGGGGACTGAGATGCCTTGCATCTTTAGCCTTCAGGTGCATAGGGTGAGACTGGTTTTGGCACACTGGGTAAGTGGAGAGCCACTTAAGGAGTGATCCCAGCCACAAGCGCTCTACTGGGAAAGCTCCTGCTTAACCCAAGTTAGCAATTTTAAGTGCCTTCTAAGGAGGCTGAGGAGGATTTAGGCTCTCCACCCTGCGGGGTTTGAGAAATCATTTAAGGTCTCCGGTCTCCATTTTGTACAACTGTATCAACATTGTGATTAACATATCATACCCCAGAAGATCACCTCTTGCCCAGACAATATCAGCAAGATATATACTGCTTTATTTTTGGTTTTGTTTTGTTTTGTTTGTTTGTTTCTTTTGTTATTGTTGTTTTGTTTTTAATTTCAACATTTTCCTTAAAGATATTTCTTTTCTTTCTTTTTTCCTTTTTTCTTTCTTTTATTTCTTCATTTTTTTAGTTTAAATATAATTTTCCATTGTTGCCTTTTTTGACAATTAGAACTTCAATTTTGATAGTGTTTCTACCCATATTAATTGTTTTTTTTCCCCAATTTTATCCCATAAAGTTTCCAGTTTGTTTGTTTTGGTTTCATTTATTGCATTTTTGTCTTTCCTCTGTACTTGGTGGAGGTGGGGTACTGTGTCCAAACAGGCTGGCAAAGAGCTACTGACCTAACCACCCAACCTGGCACCCCCAGAGGTTGGGGGTTCTTAAGGATGGGTCAAAGTACCCTACTGTACACCTATATTGCACCCATCCCCCTCTTTCTGTGCATCTCTTCCTTTAGTCAATAGTTGCTTCTACCCACCCCCTCTCCTTTCTCCTTTTTCTTTTCTTTTCTTTCTGTTTTTTTTTCTTTTCTTTTTCTTTCTTTTTTCCCTTCTTGCTCTTCACTCTTCTGATCCTTCTGATCCTGTACCAAAAGAACTCATCGAAACCCTAGTCCAGAGGCACAGCAACCTCAAGAGAAGGAGGAAGTGAAAGGAAAATTAGGGCAAGGAAACAGATAAAAGAAATCACTCATGAGGAAGAATCAACCAAAAACTCCTGGCATCATGAAAAACCAGTCCAGAGCAACCCCGCCAAGGGACTGTGAGGAAGATACTGCAGAGGATTCCACCTATAAGGAAATGTTAGAAATGACGGAAAGGAAATTTAGAATACAGATGATGAAAACAATCAAGTATATGAAGGAAACAATGAAGGAAAATGCTGATAAAGTGGAAAAAGAAATCCAAAAACAGAATCAATTAAGAGATGAATGCTATGAAGAATATAAAAAGGATATGGCGGAGCTGAGGGAACTGAAGCAGTCAATTAGGGAACTTAAAGATGCAGTAGAAAGTATCAACAACAGAGTAGACCATGCAGAAGAAAGAATCTCAGAGGTAGAGGACAAAGCTCTTGAAATAACTCAGATAGTTAAAGAGGCAGAAAAGAAGAGAGAGAAAGCAGAACGTTC
>CAUYRH010040177.1:0-24880 GCA_963574655.1 Perodicticus potto | reverse complement strand
CCCCTACCCCTCCCGTCCCCCCATTTCTCTCTAGTCCCCCCACCCCTCCAGTCCCCCCATTCCTCTCTAGTCCCCCCACCCCTCCAGTCCCCCCATCCCTCTCTAGTCCCCCCACCCCTCCAGTCCCCCCATTCCTCTCTAGTCCCTCCACCCCTCCAGTCCCCCACACCCACATGCAACTTTCTGTCTCTATGGATTTGCTTTTGGAACAGCCTGTTTCCATCACAGAGGGAGGTGTCCACTGGGACCGTTCTCAGCTTCTCCCTTTTCGCTGTGAGAACCTGGTGCACCTGTGCAGGCCGCTGGGTGGGGACAGGGTGTGTCTGTCTGTCAGCATCACAGGGTTGTTCTTCCCTGTGACAGTAACCAAAAGCTCCTTTCCTTTAGTACCGCAGATTAAGTGACCCTTATCCAAGGGTTTCGGGTTTTTTTTAGATTTTGTGGTATTTACATTGTACTTACCCCTGGGTGAACATCCCAAATCTGAGACTCTGAAATCTGAACTGCATCCCCCCCTCCGACCCCCGCGTCTCGTCGGCACTCAGAGTGTTCAGTATTGTGGAGCTTGGCATTAACGTGGCCATTAGGACAGTGGTGTTGAAGCACCGAGGGCAGCGATGCTGAGGGGCTGCTGGGGTTCCTGAGAAATGGTTTGCATGTCGCCTGGAGCACCAGAGAATAGGATTAGTGGAGGCAGGCTGCCTGGCATGGACGCCTGTGTGTTTCAGTGGCACGCTGCCAATGTCAGCACACGTGGCACGCACACACCTGCTGCCACCAGCAGCTGTTGGGTGGCAGTCGGCAGTTGCTGCCTTGACACAGGTGGGAGTGAACATGGACACACATGAAGAGATCCCCCACTCCCACTCCCCGCTGCTGCCCACACCGAGCTACTGCAGGAACCTCTGAGGAGCTCTCTGGATCGATAGGTAATTAGTAGCCAATAGTACTGATTAGGGTTTGATAGCTAGGTGTGGAAAAGAGAAATGGGTTACAAGCTGAGCCAACATTTGCCTGCTGGGCTTTAATTTGGAGATTGCTACTCTTGAAAGCACAAGTCATGACTTTACCTATCATTTAGCATTATTAGTACTTGTTGGATGAACTTACTTTAAAGAATGTTACTCTGGTAGCTAGATAGCTACTGCCCCATCCTGCCTGACTGTAACCCATCTAGGGCGTGTTTTCCTTTCTTTTCTTAGAATTAGGGTCTCACTCTGCCACTCCAGGCTGGAGTGCAGGGGTGCCCTCACAGCTCTCTGCAGCCTAATGCCCCTGGGCTCAGTGTCCCTGACTCAGCCTCCAGAGTACCCAGGACCACAGGCGCCACTCACCATACCCAGCTAACATTTACATTTATGTTATTATTATTATTTCTAATTTTTGTAGAGACAGGATCTCACTATGTTGCCCAGGCTGATCTTGAACTCCCGGCAGCCTCAAGTGATTTGTCCACTTTCGCCTCCCAAAGCTCTGGGATTATAGGCATGAGCCACTGTGCCTATACATTTTCCTTCTTACATTTTTGTAATCTTTAAAGTGATTAGGACGTTTAGATGAAGTTAGAGTGGAATTTGCACTGGAGAAAATAGAGTTTATGTCAGGTGTCTGAAATCGTTGTCATGTAGGAGGTTTTAGTAGGAATTAAAAATGCACAGTGATTTTGCGTTTGGGGAGGGGTAAGGTGCTGAAGGTGAAACAACTACTGCATGCTAGGAAGGACTTTCTGCAACTGTGAAAGGGATTAGGTAGTGAAGAGAGACATTGCAGTGCTCTTTGAACTTGGTTGTTAATTTGTTCAATACTTTAAAACAGATAGCATCAGTGATAGCGTCTCCTCCGTTCGGCTCATCCCATCTTTGTGACAGAGCATCCCAGCCTCCGGGGCCCGCCAGCCCACATGGCTCGCGTGCACCACCTGCCACGATTCCTGCAGCTTGTGCGTGGGACACTTGAGGAGAGAAGGGGTGTGAATCTCTCTCCTTCATGTTTCGTGTGCATTAAATTCCAGACTCTATTGCAGAGAGAATTCAGTCTCCACCATTCTTGTTTTTCTTTAAATATTTCGTATTTTTCCTTAAATAATTTATGAAGCAATATTTTAAGTTAAAATCTTGCAGTGTAGGATCTTAATGGATTATTCTTTATAAATAGAAAATACTTCTGTGAAGAACCTGGAGAGCAGCTCAGATGTTTTCTGCTTGGCATTGAACAGTGTTGTGCAGCGCTAAGAAGTGCTTGGTTTCACCTGCTACTTCTCTGGTGCCTGGCTGCCTTGTCACCTGTGCAAGTTAATTAACCTCTGTAAACCTGCATTTTCTCATGGAAAATACGTATGGTAAAGGGTACTTTGTAGGATTAGGGAAGTTGCCAGCTCGTGGCTTAACTGCAGTGAATGGTGATGCTGATGGTAATGGTAACGAGGCTTTTGTCGTTGGACTATTTTTCTTAAAGGATGGTGAGATATTACAAATAATCTGAAATTGGTCTTAGGCTTTTAAGTTAAGTATACAGCACAATGTCCAGGGTATTTTGCATACATGGTCAGTAGAGTTCAAAATACTGAAAAATTCAAGTATTAAAATATAAGGAATAGTTTCAGAATATATAAATAGTATTCTGACATGTTATATTTAAATACTTGTTTTTGATAGGAAGTCTCACAATTATTTTGTACTTTTCTACTCTGGTTACTGTTACAGACCCTCCACCTCCACCCCATGGTTTGTTTCTCAGTGCTTATGTAAGTGTTCTTCAAAATATCACTCTTCCTTCTTCTATAATTAGTTGAACTGTATAGAATAAGAATAAAATGCAGTGAATCAAATCTGCAGTGCCAGCTTTCTGTGTTCAAAAGTTTGAGTCCTTGATCTCTTTATTGAAAAGAAATTTGCAAGCACAGCCACATGGCAGAAACAGTGTTCCCTCCAGCTAGGCAGGTCTGAGATGTTCACATAATGACCTGTGTTCACTGGGGGCGTTGACTGGGACCTGGCTGCCCAATTAGATCCTCACTGACCCCCTCAGGTGGTGCCGTCCCACTTTACAGACAGGAACTCGGAGGCTGGGAGCATAGCAGCCTGCTTGAGGTCACGGAGTTCCAGAACTGAATTCTGATCAGCTTGAGCCAACTGTACAAACGCACATTCTTTCCACTTTGCCTGCCTTCTCATTTCATGGAGAGGATAATGCAGTAACATAAGTGGCTCTATTGAGATTCGGAACAGAAGTACAGAATTCAGTTGAACAAACAAGAATGGACAGAGAGCTATACAGGATCTGAAAGGAGAACATTTATTTTTGATCGCTAGGAAAGGCTTCATGAAGTTTGAGACTGGCCTTAAAGGAAGGATGTTTTTCAGAGAGGGAACAGCCATAGGAAGAGAGGAATATTTTCTTGATTTTAAAGTATTCACACCTAATTTAGAAATTGTTCGAGGCTATCTCCATTTTCTCATCTAGAACATTCCTTGGAAGGTTTTTTTTTCCCTGTCTCTCTAACTGTTCTTTCCTAAACTCTTTACCCAGCTTTCCTGCCTTTACAATGTAAGTTTAGCTATTTTTCAGGATTTTGCCTTCAGTCTGTGACTATGAGTTTTCAAATAATAGGAATAAAGAGTTATGGGAATCATACAGGTTTCTGGAATAAGGTTTTTGAAACTAAGTGAAGCGTTTATTTGCTTTTATGAACACAGTGTGCTCACATTGGTTCATTTTAACAGATAAATGATTTCTAAAAATGGGGTCAGTTATTATCTATTAAACAGGATTTGGTAGGGAGATTCTTTCAGATGATGAGCTTCACAGTGGGGATAAATGAAGAAAAGAGGTTCTTGGTGGTGAAAAGATTGGGAAGGACTGATGTATTTATGTCTGTGAAAGTCACTGTAAAATTTGAGCTAAGCTGTTAACCTGAAGCTATTTTCCCTTTTTACATAACAGCAGATTTTCATTCTTCTCACTCTTTCTTTGTGGTGAACAGTTGCATTTAAGCATTATCAGCGTTAAAAACATATTTGAGAAGAAATCTAAGCCAAGCATCTGTTTGTTAACCAGCCAGTCCGGTCCCCAAACCCTTTCAGCTGCAGGACTGGGTATTATTCCACATGGTGTGAGTCTGCAGTCCAGGCGGCCTGGCCTGCCTGTGTTCCATGGAGGTCCTTCCCTTTTGTAGACATTTGGATGAGAGGATAGACTACTTCCATTTCACTGAAAGCGAAAAGTTCTAAGTCATAGAAAATAAGACCCTAGTTACCAACATGTGATAAAATCCCACAGACCTCATTGCTTTGTATCTGAAAGGATATTAAATTTGGATTTTCCTTCTTGCCTGCATTCCCCCCTTATTTAGAGTTGTGAAGGGATTTCTTCTTCGTTGTAGCTGTTGGCAAAACCTGCCTCAGAATGTAATATGATAAAAAGGCTGAAGTTTACAGGATTTTCTTGTGAATTGTGAAACAGAAGGTAGTTCTTGGGTCCCTAGAGAGAGTGATTAAAGGGCTGCTCATGGTTTTATAGGGAAATAGCATTGCATTGCAAAACGTTGAAAAAAAAATAAAAATGCAACTTCCTTTTTTTTTTTCTTCTGTCATTTATTGGTTCAGAATTAAGGCTTTTTATATCTCACTGACCTTGTTTTTGGTGACGACTACTAAAGCAATTTAAGGGTTCTACTCAAAACAAGGGTATTTTCCAAATACCTTTCTTCCATATTAAAGACAGATACTTGTAGGCCTTGCAAAAGGTCTCATATTTATTCAAACTCATAGTTGGTGTGTCCTTTGAGTGTCATAAATTTGCCTGATTTCCTAATAGAGAATTAAATGATACTGATTTAGGGAAACTAAGTAGGAACTTTGGGGCAGGCAGGTGGTTCTGCAATCTTGTAGCAATCATTTAGTGTGCTGGTAAAATCTATAGTAAAACAAGCTACGGCATCAGGGCTCCATCAGACGCCGTGGGAACAGTCTGAAAGGGAGTTCTAGAATCAGCTGTTGGTCTCTGCCTAAGACTAAAATATATATAAGAAAGTTCTTAGAATCTTTTATTTAACTGAAACGTGATTCCTGTTATAGGCTAAACTTTATATTATGAATATAAAGACATTTTTAGCTCTGCAACTCTGATTTTAAGTTGCTTCATATTTTGTCATTATTTTAAATTGGATTATTTTGAAGAAGGCAAAACAGTAGCCTTGAGTAGTAATCCAACTCAAACATGGATTTGTTCACTTTTAGTTCTTTTCTCTCTTCCCCCAGACACGCTATAATTGGATTTGCTTCTAGGTTTAGGTGTCAGGATATGCCAGTTATATTAGCAGTGCATCCTGTCCATGCCAAAGACGTGGGACAAATTACATTTCGTTGAAATCTTGGAACCTGTTCTGAAGCACTTCATCATTCAAGTGCTATAATTCTTAGTAAGAGTAAATAATATTCCAATAATACTGTAAATAATAATAATTATACTGATCACGGTCATTTCTGGTGCTTACCATGTACCATGCACTAGTCAAAATTCTTGCCTGTATTACTTTTAATCCTCATAACAGTGCTAATAGGTGCATGTACTTTTTTTTTTTAAACAGATGTGGAAACTGAGATACAGAGAAGTTAAATAACTGATTCAAGACCACTCAGCGCCTAAGTGGCAAAGCCAGGCTTTTAGCCCAGTCAGGGTGGCCCCACTCCTGCCATCTTACGTTGCCCTTGGGCTTGTACTTCTCTGCTTGGGTTCTCAATTGACTGATAGTTCTGTTCTCCATTTCATTAATATGGCCACAGTGGTGAATATATGTACATATGTATGTAATAAAGACTTGCTAAATAATTATCTTTTCTTAAGTGTATCTGAGCAGGAAATAAAGGTCATTACATAGAACCCAAAGGAAACCAATCTTACTTAAGTCTGAAGTCTTATCAGTTCTTATGATTAAAACTATTGTTAAAATTGATAGAGTTTTTCTTTTGGGAATCTTCTTAAGAAAAAAATGGAGTGTTGTCTGCCAGGCGTAGAGGAATTTCCAGTTTTATAGCCATACTACTCTTTTACAAGTGAGTATCACCAGGAAATGATGTTAACCAGGGGCCTTATTCTCTGCTTTTGATCGCTCAAGGTCAGCCTGTCCTTACATTCCTACCATGCTCTGCATTGCTGGAGGATCAGCCAGAGGTGAGAAACACAGTCCCACCCTCTGAACACTCTCTGCTGGGGAAGGTAAATCACAGGTGAGCCTGCAATGCCTGGCTAGTAAGCTTAGTGGAGGGAACTTGCAGAAGACACAGGCAGTGGTTGGTGAGCGGAGCCAGGGAGCCCCTTCCCTCTCAGCTACTGGCAGGCCTTGGTTGGAGACTGTCAAAGCCCTCAGCATGTGAAGAGCTCAGTGGAAACTCAGGCATGTGCGGGAAAGACTTCTGGGCACTGTTGCCACCATTCTTCTCTGTGTCTTCTCCCCTCTGTCTCCTCCAGTTCTCTGCCTGTGTCCCCTGTGTCTGTGTTCTTGTCTCTGCCTCTGCTGCTACGCCCACCCCTTTCCTCCTGGTTCTTGTGCACCCATTTTCTTTACTACATGTTCAGTCCATACCTTAGAAATGGATGCATTTTCTAAAAAGTTAAGTTAAAATTTGATTACAGGTTCTAATCCTTAAGGCCAGTAACCCCCATCCCCCACCCAATTAAGTTCATAGATTCTGGAGACCTTGTCTGAATTTTTTTATGTTTGTGGTACTTGATTAAAAAGAGTTTCTATATTGGCCCCAGTGGCCACTTTTATTACAAAAATCTTTTGAATTAATTAGAAAGTGACTTCGGAAAGATATTTCAAATAAAGATGATAATGATAAAACCTTGTTCATCTTATAATGGACTATACTGGGTGTTAAAAAATTATTCAGCAGAGGATAGAGCCAAACTAGTTTCCCCCAGCATTTGTTTAGTTTCTCTTATATATTTATAAGGCAAACATATTCCATAAAAAAATTAGATGCCTTAAAAGACCATATTGACTTTTGCATGGTGGCAGTTTTTAAATTGTGTACATTTTTCATGAGTTTTTGTGTAGTGTGATTGGTTTTTGGTATAGGCATGCCACTAGCCTAGAGCTTCCTAATTCATCAAATAGGAGGTATTTCTCGAAAAATAGCAAGGGCCTCATGGGTACTTTCCACTTGGTGTTCAACAAACTAGCTTGTACAATAACAATGCCAATTGCAGGGCCATGCTTGGCAGAAGGGCTCCTCTTAGGGAGGGTGACTCAGGTCCTGCAGCCAGAACAGCTTGGCTGCACACCTCAGCAGTGTGCGCTTTGGGCCTGTCATTTAAAATAAGGAAAATAAAACATCACAGGAGAATTCTGAGGTCTTTGGGTAGAAGAACACTTGAACAAAAGGATTGATTTTTTTCTTTTTTTCATTCAATTAAGTAGTTTCCAATACCTTAAAGATATGACCTTTTTTTCCATAACAGTATTTATAATAAGTAGTGTGTGATATTTTGCATTTCAGAGTTTCTGTTTGAGGAGTACACTTTGAAGTCGTGATTTCCTTTTTAGTTCACGTGTTCAGTATGGAAATGTACAGGATTTCTGATTTATGGTTCAGTAACATCTGCCGTTCTTGGGGTAGATGTCTCTAAAATGATAGAGACCATAAAAGTCAGATTCTTTGTTCTAAGGCTATCAGAGACTCTGGATTTTCACAGTAGTATATAGAATACTTACAAGCCGATTTCTCTGAATGGTTATTTGCATACAGAGAAATGCGTTTCTCTGTCAAATTGTTACTGGCAGTGGCCAGGCTCTCAGGCCAGCCCTACAAATTGTCCTATCCTATAATGTAACTAAGCTGCAGTAATCGGAGACTATTAGAGAAAATAAGCAGCAGTTGTTAAAATAGATTTTAAGTTCTGATGAACTTATGGGGCCCTACTTGCAAGAAGCAGTGCTGGGAGCTCCTTGTTACTAGCCTGGGCTGCAGTGGTTCCCTGGTGGGTTCAGGCGGGGTCAGTGAGGAATGGATAGGACCTTTATGGGAGATTAAAACCCCCAGGGTAAGAGCACAGGGAGAATGGGCTGTGGGGCAGAGGGTGGGTTTGGAAGGGCAGCTGGGGAGGCGCAGCCTCAGCAGCAGAGGGTGTGTGGGGCAGCTCTGAGTTGAGTACTCCAGCAAATATTACTGACAGAGTTGGAAAAGGCCAGAGTCTTTTGAGACAGTGAAAAGGTAGCATTTGTGGTGATAAGGCCACTCTGATACAGTTCTGTGTAAGTGTTTCACCATTCTCAGTTCCAAACACCTACTCCCCATTCTGCGGTGTATCCATTTGTCCTCAGTATTTAAATTAGATTATTGTGAAAGTGCCCTGCACCTGTTGAAAATGCTGGCACCATTTCTCCGTTAGTAAACTCCAGAAATCTGAGCCCTTCTTTCACTGAAGTTTCTTATTTCAACTAGAACATTCTTCTTGAATGTGTGTGATAGGGTCAGTGTGCAATTTTCAAATGTTTAGTCTGTTTCTGAACCACAGAGTTTCTTATTCAGGGGAGTTCTTGCTGTTCTCTTCACCCCCTCCTCCACTTTTGAATTAAGAAAAGAAAGGCTTATATTATGTCTTAGGCAGCTGCTAACAGAAACCTTGTTTTCGTAAGAGCCGTTCTTGTTGTTGCTTACTGATGGCCACGCTGGTGACAGTTCTACCGTGATGAATTGGAGATGCCTCGGCCTGGAGGGCCTTCTCTGTGTGGGTCGGTGGGCTTTGCACAGATGTCTCTTACTGACACTTCTGCACCCTGAGTGGAGTATTGGGGGGCAGTCTGCACCTGTGCACATGCAGGCCCCCAGGAAGAGCAGCTGGCACAGGAGTGCAGAGGGGTGATATTCTGACCCAGTGCTTCAGATCTGGGGAACTGGAGACCCCTAGTTTTGTTGTCACCATTGCTAAGTACTGTTTGCCAAGTTATTCTTATTCCAGGTAAACGATACAGGTGGTAGAAGTAGATGCTTATTTTGAGTGTGGAATATTTTTGGTATCTATTTCAAGCAGGACAGGATTGAAGCTAAGTAGGGTTAGAGTGTGTATTGAACATTACTAGATCCTTTTGGAAAGTAACTCTTAGTGATGCAATGAAAAGAATACCACCCATTATCCAGCCTTTTGATCTGTTCAAGTCCTTTGTAAATATTACTTTCTCTCCTTCAGCCAATTCTGTTATCTGATAAGCAGATACTGTCTCATTGTATCCTTTGAAACAATTGAAATCAGAAGGTGAAAACTCAAGATAAATATAAAATAGGAAAATAAAGTCTATATTACAGGATAGACAGTATTGGACTTTTGGTAACTTACCTCTCAAATTTAAAACTTGATTTACTAGATATTAAACTGAGAGAGTATTCTCAGGTTTAATATCATTTGGGAGTAGGAGGTATATGTGTCCCCGGAACGTACTTGGTTAGTATTTTATAATAGTAAGTCTGTCTGTAAGGTCACACAGCCACTTTACTGAACTGTTGGAACGTGGAAGGGTTCAGCCAGAAATGGGCTTTTCTTGTCCCACCTGTCTCTGCCTCTTGATAACTTCTCATACAGGCCCTAGAGCTGTCACTTCTCTTCTGGGTATTAGAAAAATCATGCTCTAAGTATCAGGAGCCCAAATTTTCCCCTTTCACCCTCCTCAGAGCCTTCTCTGTCCCCAGCCCAGGCCTCCTCTGCTGTCTGCAGGACCAGCCCCAGCCGGGGACACTGGTCGGTTTGCTCTGCATCTCTTGTCTTCTCTCCTCTCTCCACTGCCACCTCCACTCACCCACCTCACTCTCCATTCTGTTTGGCTTCAAACTGCAGGGTGGGGACAAAGGAAAGCAAATGGGTGACATCTCTTTGGGCTGTTGTTATCCGCCATTCCCCTGCTCTGCCTCTCTGCATCTGACTCACTGTGTCTCTCGGGTTCTTCATAGGACCCCTTCTGTCCCCACCTCATGGTAGCTCCTAGGCCCAGTGGTCACATTCCCCAGCTCTGCAGCTATGCCTGGGCTCCTTGCCTTGCCAGGCAGCCCCCCGCCCCCCCAGTGTGTGTGCCCTCCTACACTGGAACAGCGGGCCAGGCCCCGCCTCTCCCATACCTCATGAGCTGGCACCAGGGTCATGCTGGGTTGGGCCGCCTCTCAGCAAGCCGGATCCATGCACCCTACTGCCCTCAGCTCAAGACACGGAAGTGTCCTGTCACTGTCACAGTTGGGGATTGGGCGCTGCTGCTGTTACGTGTTGTTTTGATATGTGGATATAAGCCTCGGAATTATAGGAAAGATTAGTCTGAATTATGAAGAATTTTAATGATGTATAATACAGTTACTTTCAAATGTAGAATATACTTTAAAATGAAGCCTTCAGCATTAAATGAAGTGTAATTAATTGCTATATCTTACTATGATAAAACGTGAAAATCTCTTAAGGAATTTGTTCTTTTAACTCAAAAATTGAAGATATATTGATTAGATTCTTGTATCTTATTTTGGAAATATACAATTTTGTGGAACAGAAAACGCATACATTCATTTTGCATATATATATATAAGTTTTCCCATTATGTAAGTTAAAATAGGTCTTAATTTTGTTTTAGGACTTTACAGTCCATGCTAAGAAAGCACAAATGTTTTTACAATAAAGTTCACAAAGTACAATCTATAGGCTTATATGTATTAATAAAAAAGATGGACTATTGGCTGTTTTTTTTTTCTGCCTCACTTTGTTTTTAGCTTATAAATGTGGGAAATTTTAATGGATCTTGTACTTTATAGTATATTAGGAAATCATAGGGTTGATTGAAGTTGAAACTTGTTAATATGCCAATTTAAAATAATAAAAATAGGTTTTGAGGGAATCATGCATTTGCTGTCCTCCTCCTTTAAAAGGTGATGTATAGATGTCAAACCTTTGACATTGGGTAGCTGACATCCTATATGGACCCCTTTTGTTAAGGCAGTTGCTGTTGAGAAGTGTGTTGAATGTGTTTTTGTAACATCCACTACCAATTCAAAGTGGTGTTGAGTAGATTAGGAAAGTAAAATAAAGCAATTCGATCCAGTTATTACTTGAATGACCAATTTTATGTAGATTAGATAACACACAGGGCCCAGTCAGTGTCCTGGCAGCCAGTGCCATAGGTGAAGATGACAGAGAAGCCACAAGCCCCTGACCTGCCTGGAACAGAAGACAGCTCGCTTGGGGCTGCGGGTTGGTTTCCCGAGACGAGAACAAGCACCCATTAGCACTTCAGGATTGGGCCCTGGCGCTGTGGGCCTCTCTTGCCCAGCATCCCCCTTTGTCAGGAACTGCGCATTGAGCCCCGCTTTGAAACTCATCGTCATCACCAGAGCTGACATTGGGGCTATCGGTGTGCCAGTCACAGTGCTCAGAGCTTCACAGACTTCATCTTTATTCTGTAGAGCAACTTTAAGAAATTCTTATCTTCAGGAGTTTGTTTATTAACTTGCAGATGCTGGGTTTGGATTCCAAGCCTGACTGACTTCCTAGAGGTGATGGTCTTTTCCACTAGACTGAGCCCCCGGCATGGCTCAGGTGACTAAGAAGCACTTCCTGTCTAGAGGCTCTGGTTCACTCTGTCACGGCCAGGGACAGTTAGTCTGGGGATTGCTGACCGTGGCTGGCAGCAGGCTGACCTAGCTGTACTTTGTCAGCGATAGACTTGTGGCTTCTCTCTCAAAGAAAGCAGTGGAGATTATATGAGAGAGGTAGAAATGAAGACTGATTCACTGGAAGAGCCAAACATCAGTTCCATCATACAAAGGGTGCCAAAAAAATATGTGCACATTTTAAGAAAGGAAAAAACTGTATTAACACTGTAAATAACATATGCTGATACAAAGGATGAATACAGGTCTCATTGAGAACCTCTTGTGATTGCAGAAGTCAGAGACAATCAGAGTATTACAGATTTAATAGATAGTTTTTTCATTTCTAGAGATGTGTATACATTTTTTTCACCCTCTGTAGTTGATTTATGGGGTGAGAATGATCATTGTTGTGAAGCTGATGACAGCTTTTGGTCAGGCTTGCCATTGACTGACCACCCATCACTCCAGGCAAATGCCAGTTTCTGTATAAAAGTCACCAGGCCCCCTCATCGTCACTTCATCTGGGAAGATAGCTGACCTCTCTGGGCTTCAGAGGAGGGAATTGCCGGTAAAGATTGTGTTCCTGTGATACGGGCTTTGGTTGTCACTTTTTGTGTGTTTAATTAGCATGTGCTGAGGTTAAGGAGCTGGACAGACCCCTGGGGACCAATACCTTGTTGTGGAGCCCACATGGTGAGATTTACAGTGACTGTGAAGGGCAGGCATATTTGCTGGCAGGACGCGTTTTGTGAGCAGATTTCTTGGTGGTCACATTATTCTGAGCTGATTCGGCTGGCTTCTTTAATAGAATCCTTTTTAAATGAGTGGGATAGCATTCTGCACCCAGGGACAGCCCTCATGAGGATTGTGGAAGAACTCAGCTCCCTGGCACCCCAGAGCAGCTTCCGTGGTGGTGGAGAACATGGAGCCTGGGTGTAAATCACCCCACACAGAACACAAAGCTGAAGTCGATCTGGAACGAGAATGAGTGCTCTGCTGATTTTCATACCTAGTTCATAAAAAAAGTTATTTTTTCCTCCTTCCATTTTAGCAATTATCCTGTTAAGAAACAGTGTACTTGAAAAGGCACCAAGAAATGACGAATGTGAATTTGTTACAGAAGGCCACGCTGCTTGATTGTGTCATCTTTGGAGCATGTTTTATTTTTTGACACAAAGAAATCAGGGCGATTCACACCGACAGAAACTGCTGCCGTCTGTAGCGCAGCTCTGTGTGCTGCTTAAACTAGCGATCAGCTCTGCACAAAGGGGGTGATGTAATCCCTTTAGCTGCCGGCCACGTGGCCAGCATGCCGTCACTGTCCTCACCAGTGCCTCTGTGAGCACTTCACTGGCGGGGGCGACTGTGCATTTGTAATGAGATTGTATTCCCCTCATCCTGCCTGTCCCTCCTGGCCCAGGCAGTCCCACAGCTGGGTACACACACGTGTTAATGAGGGCGGCCTGGTGACTTTTATACAGAAAATGACCAGAGTAGCCTCTTTTACAGTGCCAGGGTTTGCCCACAATTAACCACGGGGAGGAGATGCGCCGTTGCCATTAGCAACCACTTGCCTATTTATTAGAGTGAAATGCTCAAAGCTTAGGCTTTCCGCTTCATTCCTTTTCCTGCTTCCTCATGAATTCGAAGAGGAGCCACCCAAGCCTGGCACTCGAGAGGGGTGAAGAAGACCCCTGAGTTCAGCTGCGAGTGCACAGAAGCACGTCCTCTACAGTGAAGACGGAGGCCTGTCGTGGGCTGCTGCTGGCTAGCCCTCCTGCCGGGTTCAGGGCAGTCACAGCCACGTGAAAACGGCCAGGGATTGTGCCCAGATTTGCTCAGCTCTGGGCTCAACATCTAACATGCATTTTTTCACTGAATTTTCCAGTGGCCTTCTGAAATACAGTAGCACCTCTGTAAGTTGCCCACCCAAGAGACTGCTTATGGAGGTGGTCAGCATAAGGAACTAGGCCTGTCATACAGATACATACTGTGGCACGTGTCCGGTCGGTGAAAATTAGGCCAGCTTGAGGAGCTGGTCAGTGTAAGGAGGTGGTCACTGCGTAGGAAACTGCAGTCAGGAGGGGTCAAATGGTTTTCTTAGGCTCTTCTACATCAAAAAGGGCCCCACACAGTAGACAGGCACAGAGGAATCCTAGGCAAATGCTTTGGATTTGGTCCCCAGTTATTTTTTTTTCTTTAAAGGAAACATTCTTCTCAAGAGGTCCAGGTGGCTCTCTGGTGAAGAGTCACCCCTGAGGCTTAGTTATGCTAAACCAAGGGGTCTGCCTTTCTTTCTCGGGATGTTATTGCAGCAGTTGCAAGCTGCTACCTGTAAGATTTAAGAAATCACCAGGTTTCCTTGATTTCATGTCTGATGATTTTCAAAGTGAAAACTTTGTGATTGCATTAACAAAACAACCTCTTTACAACACAACGAAATAGTACGGGCTTTGGGCCCTGAGCATCGAGGGTCCTCTGTGTTCTGCTGCTCGGTACTAATCTTGATTAGCACTTATGAGCCACACGCAAGGTGACAGCATAACTTCTGCATAATTAAAAATTATAGCACCTGAATCCCAGATTCTTAAAGTGCCTTGGTCTTTGGAGAATCTGGGGTGGGAGGGTGTGAACTGGAAATGGAGAGGAGCTTATTGGTCTGCACCTCCACCCTGGCTGTGCACCTGCTTCTCCCTCTTTGTGGCCAAGTTCAGCCTTGAGGTGTCAGAGGCAGGAGATACGCTGTTACCTCTTAAATATAGGAAGAATGTATTGAAATCTTTTTTGAAGTAATTTTTTTTAAATGCCCTTTTGGGAACGTCTGTCATTACATACATACTAAGAATGCATATATAATGTAGAATAAAGGGAAATGTAATAAAATTCTTCAGTAATGAGATTCTTGATCAAAAGTATCTGAAGACCATAGCCTTAGTTAGATTAGCAGTTTTTAAAGTTTGGTTCCAGGGACCCCTTGGGATCCCCATCACCTTTTCAGGGCATCTGCCCGTAACTGTGGTTAGGGTACTGTGGTAACATGTAATGGATTATTGTTTCTGAAGAAATTTTTTAAATTTTCTCAGGTTTAATTTCTAATAGGGTAAATACTTGTATGAGATATCCATGTTTTGTGGATAGAATTACAGGTAACAATGTATAGAAAACATAAACAAAAGCTCTCTAAAACCTTTTTTAAGAATGTGAAGGGGTCCTGAACCCCCAGATCTTCAGGAATTGCTCTCTGCACTGGAGGGTTTAGTCACCTCGTCTGGGCAGTGTTGTCCAGCAAAATGCTGCTTGAGGGCCTGGGACGGACGGACGCAGGAAGTGAAGTGGACTCTGGAAGGCCAGGCACCTACACTGTTTGTCTTGGTGCGGCCCTACCTGGAGAAGGGCAGGGTGATTTTTAACTCCTGGTCTCCTCCTTCCTCCTTTTGTTTCTGCCCCAGCCCACACCGTAGCCTAGGTGGGTTATTGTGTAATAGGCTTTAGTGGGCTCCTCTGAGACCCTCATACCAACTCGTAGCATTATTTCTGTAGGAGAATCCATTCCTCAAGTTGAGAAGTGGCAGACTTACTAATGAAATAACAAAGTTTTGGGGCACAGGCCTTTGGAGGTTAGAGAGTTTATGTGCAGGTCTTCCTGGCAGTTCCTTTCTGGCACTTAACTTTTAGGGTATCTTAAATCAGAGGAACTATTAAGAGAATTCAGTTCAGATAGAAATAGAAAGGGAAACATCTGGAGTATCCTGTTCTTTTAGTGTTAGAACTTTATAGTGAACTGCCAAAATCTGTTTACTGTTCTGTAATCCTAGGTCAGAGGGTTGAGAACCTAAAATTAATCTCAGATTATTCTTTTGTCTAGTAATGTGCTTGTTTTCTTTTTCAACTCATTTGGTTAAAAGGCAGCATATAGTTGGATCCTTAAAACAAAATGCATGGACTGGTCTAACAGACGCTATGGACTTTAGAGAGAGTGTGAAGTACAGCCATCTGGGAAACAATTTAGTATAAACTGATAAACTCTGACCCAAAAGTTTCACCCAGACCTAGAGCTACACTGGCAGGGCTGCTAATAGCCAAAATGGGAGACATGTGTCTGGCAACGAGATGGTTTAAGTTGGTGGCGTAGTCAGAGTGGAGCATCACGCAGCAGTGAAATTGCAGCTCATAAAGCTCAGCTTGCAAGTCCCTGTAGAGTCCCAGGTGAGCTGGTTGCGCATCTCTTGTCTAAAGTGCTTGGGACTGGAAATGTTTTAGATTTCAATTTTTTTAAAAAAATTTTCATATGCATAATACAATATCTTGGGATGGGACCCAAGTCTAAACATAACATACATTTGTTTTGTGTTTCATATACATCTTATCTGCATAGCCTAAAGGTAATTTTATATTATATTTTTAATAATTTCATTCATGAAACACAGTTTTGACTACATTTTGACTGCAGTTCATCACATGAGGTTAGGTAGGGAATTTTCCATTTGTGGCATGTTGACCCTCAAAAAGTTTCAGATTTGGGGGCTCAGCAGATTTAGGGTTTTCAGATTATGGATGTCTAACCTGTAACAGGATTGTATTTCTATAAAGCTAAAATCCAGACAACGTAGCAATATATTTTGTAGTGATTGATTTATAAATGGTAAAACTATAAAGAAAATCAAGGGAATGAATGATTATTCTAAAAGTCAGCATGCTGTTGTGTCTAGAGCCGGGGAGTAGGTACATTAGGGCGGCACATGGGGGCACCGTCAGGTATTGGTAGTGTTCTAGTACTTAAAAGAGTGCAGAGATGTAAAGCACATATATGTGATAAATATGTGCTCCTTCGTACACGTCAGTCCACGATTTTCTTCCTCAGCCTGTTTCGCTGACACTTTCATTTTAGTGTTTGAAAGAATTAGAGGAATTGATTTAAAAACCTTTTGGTTTTGCCATAAAGTGAATAATTGAATATTTAAAACCATCAGGGCTCTTAGAAGTAATTTACTATAGTAGCAACCGTCTGTCCTTCTCCTGTGTGAGGTTTTGAAGGTGGTGCAGTGTTTTGGTTGCAGACTTAACTGATGTCATACTGTGAGTTTCCACAAAACCATCTGGTCTGCCTTTTTCAAGGAACAAGGAAGAAAAACTTAGTGTGGTTTTTCATCACTTTAAAAAATTATTTTTAGGACAGGCATGGTGGCTCACTCCTGTAATCCTGGCACTCTGTGAGGCCAGCGTGGACGGATCCCTTGAGCTTAGGCATTTGAAAGCAGACCGAGCAAAGATGAGACCCTGTCTCTACTAAAATTAGAAAAACTAGCATGTGTTGTGGTGGGCACCTATAGTCCAGCTACTCCGGAGGAGGATCACCTGAGCCCTTGAGTTTGAGGTTGTTATGAGCTGTGATACCACAGTGCTCTAGCCTGGGCAACAGAGTGAGACTTTGTCTCCAAAAAAAAAAAAAAAATATATATATATATATATATATGTATATACACACATATATACATATATATATATGTATATGTATATTTCAAATGAGTTCTGCTGTTAGCACAGGACAGGTCAAGTATATGCTCTGGGTGGTGTGGTATGATGGCCAGCACCTTCTGTGTCCAGGCATTGCTCACCGTGGTGTTGGCCTCTCTGTCGAGGTGGAATGGGAAGATCTTGTTTGCTTTTGGTCACTGTTATCAGGAGGGAGGATGGCCTATTGAGAATAGAACCCAAAGGCAGAAGCTGGAGGGGAGAGGAGAGTGTGGTGTCTTCCAGTGATGTCCTGCTGTCTGGGTACAGGCTTCCTGAGGACGGCCACATAGTACCAGACACTCACCCTGGTGTCCCCACCAGATCCTGTGGTCACCAGCAAGATCCAGGCCCCAGGTGGGCGTGATAGCAGGGACCCTCATCCTTTCCACCTCCATCCTTAAAGGAGAAAAGGAATTCTTAACACCAGTGGACGGGCCGCGAGGAGAGGTGTGTGAAGTGGGAAGATGTTGGAAAGGGAAGACTCTTTGGGGCTGTTAAAGTTTTTGTTGCCACTGTTTGAGTAAGAGTTGGCGATCTCTTTGAAAACACATGAAATGTGTTCCCTTCGGGTGATTTGATGGCTCACCTCTTTCCATTTCTAACCACATTCTGGGTCTCCCTTTTCCACAGGAGTGGGCAGGACCCCCAAGATGCTCAGGCGTCAATTGGGGGGTACATCAGGAGTGTCGGGGGAAGCTCTAATGAGTGGTCTGACTTAGGATTTCTTAAATTATTTATAGTCAGTCTGGGAGAAGGAAATTGCCAAGGTTAATCTGCCATGACTCTGTTGATTTTTAAAAAATAGGTCTGCTTTCTGTGGCTTTTGGTAATAACTACCTGTCTCAGTCTTTCTTAATTTTTAAGTAAAGCTTTTTATTCTTATAGAATATAATAATATAGGCAAATGAGCAAATTTCCCCAAATTTTGTTATTTAAAGCACTTAACCAAACTTACACAGCTAAAAATAAGCTTCTTCCTTAGACATTAATAAGAAAAAAAAGTGTTCTATGCCCTGTTTATTTGTTTTGTGAGATGGTATTTTAGGCTCTTCCATTTTATCGGTGAGGAAACGACGGTATAGAGAGACTCAGTACTTGCCTGTGGTGACCCAGGCTCCTAGCCAGTCACCTAAGTAACTCTTGACACAGAATGTTGAGTTGTGGTACCATTGTGGCTTTTAGGTGATGTACCTAAAGTTTGCTTGTCCCCTGGCCGCCACGTGCTGTGCTCCTGGGCCTCCTCCAGGCCTCAGCTCTTGTGTGTACATCGCAGCCCCCTTGTAAGTTGGTTGTTTGCGTCCCCGGAGTGGTCTTCCCTCCCTGGCTTCCAGAGATCCTTTACGCTTCTCTCTGATACCTGGTCCTCTCCGCCTCCTGAATCTGCATCTTTCTCTCGGCCAGTGAGTATAAAACACCAAGAGAAGTTTCACCCAGCCCACATTATGCCAAAAAATTGTTTTCTGGAAGGCTGTCATAGCACACGCCTATGTCCTGGCTCCTTGGGAGACTGAGGCGGGAAGCTTGCTTGAGCCTGCAGTTCAAGGCTGCAGGAACTGTGATCCCACCACTGCACTCCAGCCTGTGTGATGAAGCCAGGCCCTGTCTTTTTTTTTTTTTTTTAAATTTAATTTAATTTAATTTTTTATTGTTGGGGATTCATTGAGCAGGCCCTGTCTTTGAATTGGAGGGATAGGAGGTAGGAAGAGTTGAGTCAGCAGAGAATGAACATGAATTTCTTTTTCTTTTTTAAAAAGAGATGGGGCCTTACCTCACTCTGTTGCTCAGACTGGGCTCAAGTCCTCGTCCCACCTTGACCTCTGAGTAGCTGGGGCTGTAGGTGAGCTCCATGGTGCTTGCCTGCCCCCCTCCCTGCCCTTGTCCTCTTAGAAGACATATTCTCTCAATCCTTTTTGTAGTTTCTTAAATTTCTCATTAGGAATTCAGTAGGAACATAAATGATAGGGGCCTATCTACTAGAATTTTTTTTCTTGCTTGGAAATGAGAGTGTAGCCTGTATACCAACACCTGACTTCATCAGAGTAAAACAAAATACTTTAACCTTCAAAGCTAGCGAATCCTTAAAGGCTTACTTGCCCGCATTAATATAATCTTGAGGCAGTTGGACAGGTATCTTTGACCAAAGTTGGACTGGCCCTGCTCCTTGGACAGGAAGCTGCTGGCCAGCAGCATGGCCTCTGGGCTCACACACTGGTTGGACAGTCATCAGAAGAAAACTTCAAACTTAACTGTAGATTGCATTCAGAATTCAGCCTAAAAACAAACTTGTTACAAAGTGCTGTTTTTTCTTTTTTTGAGTTGTTTTTACTTAACTGTTCCAGGCCCTCTGGCCTCAGCTGGTCAGTAAGCAGCTCTTCATTTGCCCCTGGCTGGAGCCTCACAGCATCAGGTGTGTGGCACATTACATTCGGAACAGAGAGGGAACAACACAGTCAGAGCAGAGGAGGTTAACTGAAGTGACGCAGGCAGAGGAGTTACAGGTGAGCTGGACACGTGGCTCTCTAATGATTAAAACATCTCAGTATTAATCTTTGGACATGTTATTTATGTTATTGTTCACTTCTGTGCAGGGTGTTTTTAATCTATAAGCAGGGGTTTCCAGCCCTTTCAAAATTGTCTGAACACCCTTTTCAGCTAAGGTCCTATTTTAGTGCCAATGATAGATCAACATTTCACTTTTAAGTGACACTTAAAAGTGACACTTCACTTTTAAGTAACACTTTTAAGTGAATTTGTATAAATCACAACAGTATCTGTTTTTGTAAATAACTATACAAGTATTTGCAAAACATTTGTCCATTTGATTTTGCTTGTTGAGTACACATGGTTAGAGCAACTGTTTGGTCTAATGTGTGTTTTGTTTCAGATTATAAGCGTCTTAAAATGAGGAATGTGCCATGTAGGTGGAAAATCTCCAGGGTTTAGGAGGGCACCGTGTGTAATTATGTCCTTTATGGCTGCCAAGTATTAAAAACACAATTCTAAGCCTTACCAAGGGACTGAATAGCAGAAAGTTCTGCCAAATTCTTTAATGTTATTAAAGATGTATCTTCTGAGTTTCATGTTGGAACTAAATCCATGCTTAATGAAGTGGAAATCAGTTTGCAAACCTTCACTTAAAAATCCTGATGTTTGTGGCGTCGGCCTTACACTATATATTAACAGTGAATGAATTAACTGAAAGTTTTTGAAGTGAAAATGAACCTACACAAACTTAACTTTGTTGGTTACATTAGGAGAAACTTTGATATTTGACATATGTGCAATTCAATGACTCTGAAAACTATTTTAATTTAGATATGATTAGTGGTCACTCACGATAATTGATGGCTCATTAAGACATTCAGCCTTGATTTATGTTTCCCCCAGGGAAGGAAAACTCACCGCCACAGAGTGCTGACGTAGAAGGATCGATAGGCCTTGTGAGGGCTGAGCAGGAGTCTCCTGGCTGGGATCGTGGCTTCAGTGACTAGCGCTGGGACTGCCCCTCCCTTGCCCTCTTCTTACTGTCTGGTAGGATGAGGAGTGTGTTCACAGTCAGCCTTCGTTTGAGAGTTAGGCAGCGGGTACGTCTGGGGAGGGGATGTTAATGTGGAGATAAGCTGGAAGAAGCCAAATTTTAGACCCTGATCTCGGTTCAGGGCTGGGAATTGAGTTCCTTTGTGGACTGTCTGGACGGCTTTGGCCTCACCTACCTTATTTATAAAGTTTGTTCTGAACCTTTCATGCCCATAGTCAGTGCTCAGGAATGATCTTGTGGGTGAAATAGTGCAGACGTCCTGGGATGTTACTCTGTGTGATGTGTGGCCCTCACAGAGGCTGAACTTGTATTTGGCAAACATGGTGGTGCTGGGTGTCCAGGAGTCTGCCTCAGGGTGGCTTTCTGGCCTGAGGGACTTGGGGCTGCAGTATGGGCTGACATACAAAAGGAAGGAAGACCGGAGTTCAGTATCAAGTTGTATGGGGCTCACTTGCCTTGCCAGTTCTCCATAATTACAGCACTTCAAGGTAACCTTGAATCCTCTTGTGAGGCTCCTGAGTGCAGAACAGTGGAGCTGTGAGGCCTGTGTGTTTCCTACTTGGAAACCACTTTTCTGGATACGAATGTTCTCAAGGAGTAGGAGAATATATTCCCTGAGCCTCTTGCATTCCCTCCATTTGGTGAGGAGTTGGACAAAAAGCCTCCCCGTTCTCTGCATCCAACATACAGAGTCTATTCTTGGCCTCAGAGAAGGTTTTGTTTGGCTTTGATGGTGGTGGTTGGGGCAGATTATAGCTTTTTAAGAGAATTGTAAAACTCTAAAGGTAAACTTTTTTCTCCTTTATATAGTTTTAAGAATATATAAACATAATTTTATTGAGTGACCAAATACATTAGACACAATGAATGCAGGCCCTTCAGCGCTCAAAGGAGTTTGCACAGCTAGCTAGATGCTTCGGCGCCGTTGTGACTCTTCTGTGACTAGATGGATAGTGCTCAGAACTCCAGGCTGTAGACTGATGCTTGAAATTGCCACCTGCAGAAAGCAGGTGGAGCTCGTGTTTTAACCAGCTGGGCGTTCAGTTCTTACTCTGCGCCGTGACACTTTGCTAGGCCCCGTTGGTACAGTTCAGCCCCTGCCCTCCAGGAGCTGAGTGGCTCCATGGGGACACTGACAGGTCTTCGGATAATTCCTGTGCATTGTGATAAGGATTCGGGTGCTGTGGGAGTGCAGAGTGGCCATGTCTGACCCTGCAGTGGGGAATTCCAGGGGCGGGTAAAGAAGGGCATGGGGGATAGGGGAGGAGAGGAGGTATTCTAGGTAAGTGGGGGACCAATGTGTGTAGTTTAGGGTGAGTGGGGTGGGGCGGGGTGGTCGGGCGATGATTAGGACTCCTGGAGTAAGCCTGGAGGGTGGCTCATGGTGAGCTAGTGAGACTACCGAGGTAGCAGGCATCAGATGGTGAGCTGCCTCATTTGAAGACAACAAGAAGCCATTGAATACTTTGGGGGGAGTAAAATGATGAGATATTTGAGAAACATCATTCTGGGTGGTAGAATGGCCTGGGGGCTGGAGGTGACTGTCCCTTAGTCGACAGGCGCCTTTTCATCATGATGCCTCTTTACTCCAGGTTGGACAGTTTCCTGCCTGTCAGTCAAAACCCATCACAACTACCGCCCCCACCTTCCTACCTTCTCTTCGTTCTCTTGCATGAATGTTTTTGTTTCTGTTACTCTGCCTCTGCAGTGCAGTGTGCTCTGGCCAGAGTGCTCGTTCTTCTCCAGTTTGCTGCTCGTGGACTCTATTTCTTCTGCACTTTGCACAGACCTTCCACGCGAAGGGGTGTCTCCTCTTTCCTGTTCGCATCCTTATCGGCCCAGGGCTGGTACTGTAGGACTGACCCCTCAACTGGGCGCTTTCCCAAACAGATGGAGTTCAGGAAGGGCATACGTTGTACTTTGTACACAGCACACCCCTGCATCTGTGCAGGCTAATCCAGGTGCTCTGAGAGAAGTTTTTGTATCACTAGATTACACCACTTCTCTGAGGTTGAAAGCCTCTCTGCCTGCCTATTCCTTTATATTCATATAAAAGGAAAGGAGTGGAATTACAGTTTTATTTTCCAAAGCCTTTTATAGACTGTGATTGTGATCTGCATTTAAAAAAATGTATGTGGCTACTGAGTTCAAAATAAGAAAAATTTGAAAGAAGGTAAGAGTGTTGAAAGGTGAGATGTTCACTTAAAAGATTAAACAGTTTCTTTTGCAGCCAGCCCTGCTGATTTGCTGTGTACTATGTATCAAATCATTTGTTACACTCTGAACTTCTTCTGTACAGCTTTCCTGAGAGGCTTCCTCTGGGCAGCAAGTTTTTGGTCAGCATCACAGAACCATACATGTATGATTGTGTGTGATGTATTCAGGTGTGTAGATTAGGGTAGGGGTAACTTGGGCCCCAGAAGCATAACCCAGCAGTCTGTACAGGCACAAGCACAGACAGGTGTGTGTATTCTTTTTTCAGGCATTAGGCAAACATGAGGATAAATTTTTTCTCTCTCTGCATGGCTGTGTGCTGGTCCTGAGGGATGCAAAGATAAATGCCACATCTGGGCATGTGGTTCTTTTTTGATTTATGAGGTTATAAGAAGGTAGACCTCCTCTTTAAAATAATACTATTTTTTGACTATTAAAACATTCCTTTCTGTTGCTTCAAAATTATTATGCTTCAAAAGTAACCTCTAGTGTATGATTAGTACATAATTAAAACATTAAACTTAATAATTCTGCAGATTGTTTCATTTACATTCAAATAAATGTAATTGCTTTAAAATTTTTTTTTATTATGGTCTTTTTGGCTATTTTGGCTTGTCCTTTACATTTTATAGGCAAGACAATTAAAAACCCAAAGCTATTTTAGGTTGAAATTCCTTTAACTCCTTTGAATCAATCAAACTTATGCTGCTTTTTCTTTTTTTTTAAGGTACAATGTTATAGGCTATGTTTGCTAAAATTATGTGAAGGGATAAATTAACCAGTCTGACTAGTATTATGGCCATAAAGGTTATAGGTAAATTAACATGCTGTGCTGTGAAACCACGTCCATACTCTTGTGCAGTCTTGTCTGTGAACATGTCTGTGTTCTTGATATAAGTACTTAATTCATTTTATATGCATTTTGTAAGTGTGGATTATGGTCATGTATTTATGTAAAAATAATATAAAGCATTGTATTCTATGTTCTGGTTTTTTATATATTAGTGAAAATGGCAGTTATGCTTTTTGTTTTATAACCTTGCATCTTCTTGCTTTAATCTATTCATAGAGGATCAGGCTAGTTAAGATAATTCCTTCCTACGCATCACTTCTGGATGCTTGCACAGCTAAACCCCCACAGGGCAGAGACTGTGCCACCCCAGGCTGCAGCTCCCTGTGCTCCGCAGCAAAGTAGCCTTTCTGGAGAGGGTGACGTCACCTCTCCTGGGCGTGCGTGTGCCGAGTGAGGGCAGCGCCGGCCCCGCTGATGCAGGGATAGATCACCCTGCTCTTTGTGTTCAGGGGCGCTTCATGTGTGCAAAGTTTCCCCTCAATTAACTAATGAGTAAAATTCAGTAATTACCACTAAGACCTGGTACTAATAGGAAGCTGCAGCTGTTTAAATTTTTTTGTTGTTGTTTAAAAGTAATGCTTTATTTGTCAAGTTTTTTTTTTCTGCTACAACCTGTGTTTTTATAAATATAGGGTTCTTGCCCCCAACCCAATCTCTTCCCATGGATCTTTTCCCATTTAGTAAACACTAACGCGGAAGAGCTGACAGGCGGTTGAGACCCCTGAACGTGGATGAGGAGTGCAGTCTGTCGTGTGGGCGTGGCGGTCTTTTAAGGAGGCGAAGCAGACCATTCAGAACAAGGCACTGGTTCGTTTTTTTATGCAGTGGCTCAAATGACCATGCAATACCTATGTTTTTTTCTAACATTATTCTTGCTTTAAAAAAAACATTTAACTTGAGGATTATGTAAAATTTCAGATTACTAGTATTTACTATTAGTCCTCAGGGAAATACAGAATAAAAAGAAATTTTGTGTTTTAGTTAAAAATTTTTTTTTTTTTTTTTTTGAGACAGAGCCTCAAGCTGTCACCCTGGACAGAGTGCTCTGGCATCACAGCTCACAGCAATCTCCAATTCCTGGGCTCAAGCGAGTCTCCTGCCACTGCCTCCCAAGTAGCTGGGACTACAGGCGCCCGC
>CAUYRH010040176.1:0-33417 GCA_963574655.1 Perodicticus potto | reverse complement strand
GCTGTCTCCCTGTGTCCCCAAGGGGAAGTTCCTGGGTAGATCCCACCTGCCAGAGATGCCTGAAGTCCTCTCTCCCCAGTTTCACCGTGCCCAGCCGCAAGGAAGCTGTTACTCGGCTGCCATCTTGCTCCGCCCCCCCTGTGGTATTATTTTGGATTAGACTCAGACAAAAGGTTTTTTTCTGAAAGTCCTAAACACTGGCTGTGCCTACTCATTTTTTTTGGAAGCCCCTGTGAAGCCCCTGTGAAGTACTTTATGGTATTTTAAATGTGTGAAACTTGAGGGAATAAAAAAAAATGTAAGTCTATTGAGATTGCATCTTCTCTCATATTCATGCTCTTCTTCATCATCTTGGTTGGAATATTTAGCAAACTTAAACGAGAATTTTATATAGTTTCCCCGAGAAATTGAAGTCTCTGGGCATTTTCCAATTTAAAAGATCCTCAGAATAATGATGTTAGGATAAAATTTGCTCAGAGCCTGGTTCATTTTTCAAATTTATTATACTCTTCTCTGTTGATAATTCATTCCCTAGGCAATCCCCTCTACAACTGGCTTTAGATACCATCAGTGTGTTAACACTTCAATATTTATATCTCTGACCCAGACTTCTCCCCTGAACTCCAGACAATGTATTTTGTTACCTGTTTCACAACTCCACCTGGCTTTCTAAAAGCATCTCAAGCCTAACGTACAAAACAGCATTCCTGTTAGTCCCCACCAAACCTGTTCTTTTTACAGTCTTCACCTCTGTCTGTGGCAAATTTATTCTTAAGTTACTCAGTCCAAAAACTTGGGGTTACTCTTGATTCCTTCCTATCTCGCAACTCATATTCAACTCCTTTGCAATTGCTAGCAGGTTTAATTTTCAAAATGTATTCAGAAGCTGACCACTTTATACCACCGCCACCTCTATCCCTGCCCTTCACCCAAATCCACTTCTAACTCGTCTCCGTGTCTGTTGTTGACAGTTTCTTTTGCTATCGTTTTCAAATATAAATCAGATTTTGTCATTATTCTACTTAAAACTTCAAAATCTTCCCATCATGTAGATAGTAAAAACAAAAGCCCTAAAATAGTCTTCAAATCCTAAAATATCTACACCCTCCCTGAGCGCTTCCTCTTCCCTGACACTCGTTTTCACTGGGTCTCGGGCACTAGCCTACGAGCTCTTCCTCCACCGTGCCAGGAGCACCCCATTCTCACAGCAGACTCTGCACATTTGATCTTTTGCTAGAATACTCTTTTACCTGAGGCTGTAAAAGTGGACTTCCGTACATGTCTCTTAAATTCTAGTTTCGGAAAATTGCTTCCTGCTCTCATTGTTGTGTTTGAACTGTGTGTGGTAACCAAAACCTGGAATGATGCACTCTCACCTGTGTTTTTCCTGGTTTAGTTCAGATGTTTGTCCTCTCTAAATCTCATGGCGAAGTTTGATCCCCAGTGTTGGAGGAGGGAGGCATTTGGGTCTTGGTGATGGATCCTTCAGGACTGGCTTGGTGCCTTCCCCAAGATAAAGAATGGGTTCTCACTCTTTTGGTTCAGGAAAGAGCTGTTTGTGTAAAGAGCCCCACCCCTCTTTCTTTCTCTTTCTTGCTCTCTCTCTTTCTCCTTCTCTTCCCATGTGGCAGACCTGCTACCCTGTCACCTCTGCCTTGATGAGAAACTCTCCGAATCCCTCACAAGAAGCAGATGCTGGCACCATGCTTCTTGTACAACCTGCAGAAAACTATGAGTCAAATAAATCTCCTTTCTTTATAAAGTACCCACCCTAGGGCATTTCTTTACAGCAGCATAAAATGGACTAAGTCCATTCCTATTTCCCATGTTGGTAAATTGTCCCTTTGTACATAGGCCTTCCTTGATTGATCCTATTCGGGTATGCCATCTCTTTCTCCCTGTGACCCTAAATATTACAAAATGTAGAACTGTATTTAGGACTTCTTGGTATTGGAAGCAGCCATAGGAAACAGGACCTGCAGATGTAATGCTGGAGTTCAGTCTCTCTTAAATGTATGGGGTACAGGGATAATCATCTTATCAGGGAAAAGTGGGATGGTTATTACATGGCATGGAAAGACATTACTATCACTCAAATTATTATTTAAGGTGGAATAGGGTGTTGGAGTTGGGATGCTAGGTCGCCTGCCCTGACCCATGACAGTGCTAGACCGCGGACCACTATGCATTCTTGCTTGGGGTATGGCTCCCTATAAGTGCTGGGGAGCCCGTTGTCTCAGTCAGGTAAGGCTCTCCATCAGGAGGAGCCAGTTGTCTCAGTCAGGTCAGAGGTGCCAGAGGGCCTCAAAGGTGCAGCAGTCAGTCTTAGTAGGAGGAGGAGCCCTGAGTAGCTTCTCCCATGACTATAGTCGCCCATGGCCATTTACACCACAAGTGTGGAGACTGCCAAGCAATGATGTCTGTTCTCTCGTGCTCTTATGTGCTATGTGCTCTCGTGCTCTTTCATGAGAGACCAAGTCCTTCCCCATTCCCTTAGTACCAGGTGTTTCTTTTCAGGTGTCTCCTACAATAGGGTGATGTGCAGACAGAGTTATAATATTGGGAGATCACTATGGCAACGATAGAGATTATAGAAATCATGAAGTAAGCTAGCTTCTTTTTTCCTTCAAGATTTTACTTAGGGCAAAAAGAAACTAAGATACTAAGAAATACACATGGAGACCTCTATGGCAGCTTTGAAAGAATTCCTTGTCTATTATTGCAGGGCATAATTGGCTAAGGCACAAGCTGCAGATTTGGTTACAAGAGATGTGGAGTTGCAACATCAGTTAAATGTTCAAATCTGCCAGATTTCTTATCTAAGGCAACTGGTAAGGAAGAAGTTGTACCTTGCGACAGGAGTTAGAGACATTTGAGCAGACATCAGCAAGGTTGAGAACCTTAACCCTACAAATTCTCTTGAAATTATCTTGCTTGGGGAAACAGTCTCTGTACTAATAATGTGCTAGATTTGTTAATTGAATTCTGGACTCATCTGTGGAATTTGCCTGGCATATGGCAGAGGAAAAGGTCTTGAGGATTAGGAAGATGGCAATATTTGAATAAATATAAACAAAACTACTTAGCAACTTCCTAATCGTACCCTTTAGGAGTACCCAAAAAACTTACCATTCACTAAAGCGTTATGAAATGCATTGGTGTGAAGACATAAATATACTTGAAAACTTTAATGCTGGGTCTTTTTAGGTCAGAGATAATGGAGAGGATAATGCAATGTAATTGGGTTCGCTGATCTCAATGTGAGTAGTGAGACTCTCAGACTTAAAGGGGACATTTAATAGCAATTAGCTTTCAGAGGTGGTCGCTATGACCATAATAAGTCATAAGATTAAAATAGTAATCATAGAATTTTGATCTACAAGGACCTGTAACAAGACTTAATTGAATACAGAGTCCCTAGAAATAAATACATGGGAGTCTTACCAAAGGGGTGTTTGATATATGTAAGCCAGTGGTTCTCAACCTTCCTAATGCCGTGATCCTTTAATGTAGTTTCTCATGTGTGGTGACCCCCAACCATAAAATTAGTTTCATTGCTACTTCATAACTGCAATTTTGCTACTGTTATGAATCGTAATGTAAATATCTGATATGCAGGATGTATTTAGGCAACCCCTGTGAAAGGGTTGTTCGATCCCCAAAGGGGTCCATGACCCACTGATTGAGAACCGCTGAAAACATTTTTGCTTCACAGTGCAGAAACCTAACTTGCGTAGCTTCATGGGGGCTGGCTTCATGACTTCTCTCCAGCTTTTAAATCTAAGTTGGTTCAAACACCTGAAGTCTTTTACATGAGGAGTGGTTCATGTCTCTGAGGAATCTATTAATTGTGTAAATCTTTTCTGAAGACTTCCCCAGGATTGATCTGAAGCTATCTCTTATTATGACTGCACTCAGGAAAGGTAAATGCTCAGACTTTCTGAAGGCCATTAGACCTTTTCTATGAAAGAAAGCCATTCTCTAGAGACTCAAAATAGCTGTGTCTTAATGTACAGAAGACAGGCAATAGATGGAATCTTGGCTCAAATCTAACAGTAGCTTCAGTAAGATTGAGAATAAATACTACAATTAATTTCTTCTCCCAAAATTTTAGGGAATTAGTACTTAATAAGAGGCAAAAATTTCCATATTGGTGCCATTACCTATGAAATAAAGAATATTATGATAGAAAAAGTTAAGTGAAAACCCCTAGAACTGCCTGGATCTACCTTCTTTTTCTCCACAATGATATGATGAACCAAAATTAATGTCCCATTCCTGGGGGTATTGCAGAGATTAGAGTCACTATAACAATTGTGAGAAATAAAATGGTGGTTATGTTTATCATATGTTATTTAGAATGCCTATTTGGCTCATACAAACGCTAGAAGTGTCATGGAGAATAACAGTCTACTGGAGCAAACTTGATCATGTGCTGATTCTACCTGGCGCTGAGGTGCCCTATTTCAGTCAATGAAGAGAATCAGAGCAGTCTGCATCTACATGGCAGGGCCTACAGTATACCAGTACTATTTTTCCCAAGGGCTATGTCCACTCTCTTCCTCTCCCTTATACAATAATCTGGACCTTGATCATTGTGTTATTTCACTGAACATCTCATTCATCTACAATATGACGATAGCATATTAACTGGGTTTGTTAAGCAGGAAGTAGCAAGCACTTTAGATGTCTTGGTAAGACAAGTGCATTCTAGAAGGTAAGGAGAAAAAGTAAAATTTTAGGGTCTGAAATTGAGTAGGGCCAGTGGGTGTGATATGAAATCCACTCTGAAGTAACAGATAATTTCCTACACCTTTCACAATACCAACCACTTAGCAAAAGGGACCCACCTAGGATCAGTGAGGATTTTACAGGCAATGCATATATTTGAGTATGATCTTCTCACCTGTTTACTGTGATTCTTAAGGTTAACCTGTTATGAGTGGGACCTATAGGAAGAATGGACTCTTGTACAGGTCTGTGTTGGCAGTGCAGGCTACTCTGCTCTCTAGGCCTCATAACATAGGACACTTACTAAGGAAGGAAGTATTTAAGGAAGACAAAGATGCTCTTTGAGCCTCTGGAAAACCAAATAGGACAATCACCAGCATAGATACCTAGGGTTCTGAAGTGAAGCTCCACCTTTTTTTCTGACAACTATTTGCCATTTGAAATGAAGCTTCTAGCTTGCTATAGGCTATAGGTTCTGGTAAATACTAAGCACTTGGCCATGAGCGGTAAAATGACTATGCAGTTTCAATTTTATGTTATATACAAAGTATTTTCTGATCCACAAAACTTAAATTTGGAAATTTGGACATGAATACATATATTATACTATAGAATGTGGGGAGTATGTACAAGTCCAGTCCTGAGCATATTTATAAGAGCAGGTGGTTCAGACTCATATTATGCCTGCTTCTATTGTTTGTAATCTTTTCCTCATTCACAGCTATGATGTCATGAGGAGTTCGCAAGGTCTAGTTAATTATGGAGATGAAAGTGTAGGTATGATTTATGTATTGATCTCCATGCTTTGCTGGCAGCAGCTAAAGAAGTACAGATATTGCACAACTGCAAACTCAGTGGTGACTTTGACAGACAGGTGACAGTGTAACAGAAGGGACATCACTTCATGATGATATAAAAGATGATAGGAATTCATATTCTTCCTGACATGGCAACACGTATTTTCAACGGGGTGAAGGACAAGAGTGAATGGTGAGGGGCAAAACATCTATGCTGTGCTAAATACCTTTGGCTGGAAACCCTGGGTCAACTTTCACTCTTACAAACCTTGATCTCTGTCCTGAGAGACAGATATGCATGGATTGTATCATAGGCTTCTGTGCCTTTCAGCTGAGTATGGCCAGTGCCCCCTCCCAGGCAGGAGATGACAAATAGAGTGTAATCAGTGTATTTATTTGTTTGGTTATTTTCTGAGTTCACTTTAAGCTAGCAGTGTGTCCCTTGACTTAACATGATTTTGGGGGGGAGGGCGAGGTAATGATTTTTACACGAGTCTTCCCTTTTGTGTTCTCTTAACTGCTCCCTTGCCTTGTCCTTTCATGCTCAAGGGTGATTACAGCACCACCTTAACCAACCAACCCAGAGTTAATGTACAACCCTTGTGGTTCTGGTCCACTCTGCCTACACTTTTGTAAACAGAATTCAATTAAAAAAATTCTTTAAAATTATCCAATTTGAAAGTGCCATCTGTTTCCTATTGGGAAGCACACCTCACACAGTCATCTTTTCTCTCAACTATACACACTGTTTATTATTTAGAGCTCACACAATTGCAAGTGACAAAAATATTTCAACTCTCCTTGCTTAAGCTAGAGAAGCACAGAGATTTATTGGCTTGCTTCAGTAGGAAGTCCAAGGGATGGTAGTGTCTTCAGGCATGGTGGAATCCAAGAGCTCACATGATGTTGGCAGGGCTCTCTCCTCTTGGCTCTATTTTGTGTTGTCTTCCTTTTCAGGCAAGTTCTTTCCACACAGTGACAAATATGGACCCTGGCAGCTTCTGGCTTGCAAGTGGCTTTACAAATCGCAGTCCCAGAAAAAAAGAGCATAAGAGATTCTACAAGTGCTCGAACACACATCATGTTGTGATGCCAATGGTGAAGTGCTGAGTGTAGTTGAGTTTGTTTCCCTGGCTGTCACACTGACAGTCATGTAGAGTAAGTTAACAAATGCTCTGCAGTTTGGCCAAGGAGTGGCTGTGAATGGAAAAGAACAAATCATCTGGCTCAGAGGAGTAGCAACTCCGTACTCTCAGCTGGAGTTCTTTCTCTCTGAGGTGTAGATTAGAAAACAAGGAAGAATACTGATAACAGGTGGAGTCAGGGAAAAGGAAAGGCCAGTTTCTATTCTAACAGAACCTCTCTTTTTCCTAGAATACTGGGCCACTTCAGAATAAAAGCTGATTTAGCAAATCCCTTTGGAATGGCTTCTTGGCCTCTAGCTGATTGCCAAATTCAATAATATGTTGCAAAGGGTTTCCCTGGGGTGAATAGTGAAGGAGGTATACTTAAAAGGCTTCATAAAAGTCAAGAGAGCCCTTTGCCAACCTTGCATTTCTTCTCTGGCAACCTATTGTGTAAATGTGACCAGGAGCAAATGTGACCTTGGAGATGAAGAGAAAAGTAAAGGAGTCAGCTTGTCTAGAATGAAGGGTGCAGAATAGCCTCCCCCATACATAATATATAAAACAGCTGGGTTATGGCAGTGAGGGAGCAGTCAGGGAGGGGCAGGGCAAGCTCCTGAAGGGAACTGTCCACACTTATGTAATTATATAAAAGTACAGCGTGAAAGTGGCAGGCATGGAAAATAGCTTTGGCCGTGGTTTTAGGAGACTGGCGGGAAGGAGGTTATAGCTGTCTAGGAAAGGAGTGAGTGCCTGGGGTCTAGACAAGGGAATTAGCAGTTTGCTGGGGGAAAGTTAGACAAAGGAGTAAAGGAATTGGTTTATGCTGAAAACAGAATAATATGTGCTAAGAAATGGTAGACAGAATTTATTTGCCTTTTAAATTCTTGCTTGCATACATTAATCCAGGAATCAGGACTATAGAAATACACACAGTGTCTCTCATAGAACACTTGGTGAGTGGAGCTCTTGGCATGTTTTCCTCAACAGATGTTTGTTAAATTCTTTATTTATTACAATGTATTTAGTACCTACTATGAAAAGTAGTGTCATAAAATGGAAAAATATGGATGTGAGTGTCAGGCAAGACAGTTTTTGAATACCTACCTATTTTGTCACTTACTTGCTTTGTGCTTCTGGTGTAACTGAATGTCACATATAAAATGCAGATAGAATCTCATGGAATTATTATCGATATTATATTAAATAATGTGTACAAAGAGGCTGGCCCGATAATTACTCAACAAATGTCTGCCATATTACTAATTTCATTTTTAGAATGGACTTGTCAAAACCAAGATAGTGTCATCTCATGGTTAACTGATATATGTATTGACATTTGTTCTCTCTTGTCCCCACTTGACTTTTTTTTTTTTGCAGTTTTTGGCTGGGGCTGGGCCTGAACTCGCCACCTCCAGTATATGGGGCCGGCACCCTACTCCTTTGAGCCACAGGCGCCGCCCTCCCCACCTGACTTTAAATTATTTGAAAAAACTGAGCACATTAAGGCTTGCCATCTTTTACTTTTCAGCATAGTTGTGAAAAGGTTTTATGACTATTCTATGATCTGGTTTTATTCCCCATGTTTGGGGACAAAGGTGATATACACTTTGTCTGTCAGCCTGGATCATGACTGTATCAGGGGGGGACATAGATCAACTTGGCAAAGATTGGGAAACTTCTGGCTATAGTTTGAAATTTCTGGTCTCCACATGGGTGGGTCTCTATACTTTTCAATAACTCAATACTTCTATTGTGTTTTTAATGTCAATGTAGCTTGACCTCTAGACTTCCTCTCATTTTGCTACCAGTTAAAGTTATTAATGTGGAACTAGTTATTATTAGTAGTACTCTTGTTTTTACATTTGCAGATAAGAAAGGCACACTTAAGTGGTATATTTGTTTCTCTGCTTTAATGGGATAAGTTAACTATGAGGATAGCGATACAGCAGTTACACAAGAGTACTAGTAGGTGGAAATCCATGAATTATGGGAAAGTGTTTGTTCTTTAACTTTTATGAATGCTAATTTAAAAATGAGTACAGCACATTATGTGTTCCACTTGCTATCAGATGCCCTTGGATTGTTACTTAGTCTGAAATTTGGCTTACTAAAATGAGTCAATATTAGAACTTAGATTTGAATATAAGGAATTATTTCTTTTGATTTTTTTTTTAAATCAGTGGAAGTATTTGATGGCTAGTATTTGTAATTGTGTTCATTTTGGAAATTTTCTATTTGCTTTTTGCCAGTTTTCATCTTGTTTGTATTTTCTTTCAATTTACATCGTTGTGATAATTTCTGATTGTCCTAGTTCTCTTAAGATGTGCATTGAAATAAAACAAAACAAAAGGAACATAGCTGTTCAGAGCAGAAGTATCTTACTCAAGTTACGTATATATACATATATATATATTAAAGAGTAAGAATGGCTTTCTAAAATCCAAATATTTTCTGGTTTTAATTAATAACTGCATTATTTGTTTAAAACCACTGTGATAGACATTTTCAGGTTGCCAAGAACAGAGGCAAGGTATTTATAGGAAGAGTATGTTGGAAATTGTGAAAAATCTGATCAGAGAGCATTATGAGATAAAGCAGAGTGCTCTGATGACCTGGTTAGTGGCCACATTTCCCAGAGTTGGTGACTGTAAATAGTCTACCACCCCGGGGTCTTTGAGGCTCCATCTCTGTTTCTATGGCTTCTATGTCTCTTGCCTTTAGGAACTGACTAAATGTGAGATTCAGATTCTGAGTGTAAACCTCCAAAGGGAGACAGCCAAGGATAGGGACCCAAGAATGCAAAGGACAGAAACTGAAAAAGAAACTTGGGTAGATGCTCTTTGGGTATATCTTTGTGTTTTTTGTTTTGTTTTAATCAAAACATTTCATTGCTGGTGAACCTGTAATTCAAGTGCCATCCTTTGGTTCAGAGAGCTAGGTAACAAGCATAAAGCATGAGGGCACATGCCTGAGAGGCCATCTAATACAAATCATCTGTCTTTACCTTCATTTACTTTCTTATCTCTTTTCTTAGCAGGAAATATGGTCATCACAAACTCAAAGTGAGATAAATTCTGTAGTATATGTCATAATTCAAAATACAGAATCTAGAAGCTTATAAGAATGGAAACACATACCTACCTGATAGCCATTAAGATGATTACTATCATAAAAATAGAAAATAACAAGTGAGGATGTGGGGAAATTGGAATCCTGGTGCTTTGTTGATGAGAACCTAAAATATTGTAGTTGCTAAGGAAAACTGAATGGTGGTTCCTCAAAAAATTACCTATAGAATTACTGTATGATCCAGTCAAGTCTACATCTGGGTATATACCCAGAAGAATTGAAGGCAGGGTCTCAAAGAGGTTTTTATATGCCCACATTCATAGCAGAATTATTCACATTAGTCAAGAGGTAAAAGCAACCTTAGTGTCCATAGATGGATGAATGGATGGATAAGATGTGATTTATATATATAATGCAATTTAGTATATTTTTCAGCCTTAGAAAAAAAGGAAATTCTATCACATGCTACAATATGGATGAATCTTGAGGTCATATGACAAATGAAATAAGCCAATCACAAAAAGACAAGCACTACATGATTCCACTTACATGATATATCTAAAGTAATCAAATTCATTGAGAGAGAAAGAGTAAAATGGCAGTGGCCATAGGCTGTGGGGAAGGTGAAGGAAAAGGGCATGATTGTTTAATGATTATCAAGTTTTAATTGTTAAAGAAGAAAGAGTTCTAGAAATGGATGATGGTCGTGGTTGCATAAGAATGGGAATGTATTAATGCCATTGAACTGTGTACTTAAACATGGTTCAGATGGCTCATTTTAAGAAAAGTTATTTAAAATTATTTTTAAAAGCTTATACATTCAAACATACTGCATACACACCATGCATGCAATATCATTGCTATAGGGGAGTTAGCATGGAGTAGTGGGAAAGTGTGCAGTCTCTGTCACCAGGCTGCCGAGGCTCAGATTCTGCGTCTAGTATCTGAGAGCTGCATGACTTTGGACAACTTAGTCTTCCTGGGCTTCGGTTTCCTCATTTGCAAATAAATATAGTAATACTATTTTCCTTAGGGTATTAAAAGGATTAAATGAGTTCATACAACACTTAAAACAATGCCTGCAAAATACTAAATCCTCAAGGTAGCTGTTCTTAATGTTTGAACATGCATGAACTATGATATTATTAATGAGCTAAGTACATTAAAAAGATCAATGGCAAGTGTATCTTCTTTTAGAATCTGACATGTAGAATTTCTAATAGAAAGTCCTAATATTCAAAAGGTGAAAAAAAATGCTCTTTGGGGACATAAAGAGTTATTTTCTTTAGGTCAGAGACATTCGCATATAAACCCATGTATTTTCTGTTTTATTAAGTTAGCAGTGTCTTGTGTTTGGTGTATTTATTTTTAATTTCACCATTCATTTAACTATCTTGTATTTCTACATTTGGATATTATGCTTTCTCAGCCTCAGTCATTAGTTTTTTGTGAACTTTTCTCTATCAGTCATTCTTAGGTTTTATTTACTATAGAATGATTTAGTGAGCTTCTAAAACATGGCTGGGCATATCCAATTTTACCATCCAGACATAACTAGACAAAGAAGGATTATATTTGCATAATGGCCACAGACCAGCTAAACTTAAAGCATTTTCCTGTGCATAACAATGCCATTTAAATCATTATGCTGCTCAGAATATAGAGGTAAACTAACCCTGTCTGCTGTCCCAGTTTAATATAACATAGTATGGTTATTTTCCTCCCTGAACACACCTAATGAGGCTCCTAGTTATCTAATTTTTTCATGCCCCAATCCGTATAGGGCATCTTAGATGACTGTGTGTGGGTGAGCCTGTTTGTGTATGTGGAATTCTTGCATAAAACAAAAGAATCCGTTTTCCTCGTTTGTTTTCACTCCTACTGTGTATTGCAATTATTCCTTAATCTGTATTCTTATTGATGTCACTTAAGTTATTTTTAAAAGCTTAGTAAATATATATGAACAGAAACCGACAGCAACTTTTATAAATGTATACCATGGTCCTAGAATAAATGTCATGATTTCAAAATTTTCTTTTTAATTATACATACTGCAAATATAGGCATTGTCCTGACTGATGCAATGTCATGCTTAACAATGGAAGCTGAAAAACTAAAAGTATAGGGTTTTGCCATATTCTCTTTTTCCTTGAATAATAATTACAAACATGAAATTTAGCATCAGCGAGGTCCAGGGTCCTGCTTTGCCATTTACTAGTTGTAGAACTCTGAGAAAACTACTCACTCTCTCTAACCCTCAGATTTCTTATCTGTCAGAGTATTGATATCGATCTCATAGGATAATACATGGCAAAATGTCTTTCCTAATTATGCACGTATTTGCTAGTTTTATTGCCTTTAATTTCTTTGTGTTAGTTCGGATTTCCATCAGTCCTGGTGTCCCAGTTTAATAAAACATAGTACGTTATGTTTTCCTTATGCCTGAGGAATTTTATCGGATCTTATAGTGAATTTCTTATTGTTCACCCGATAAAGTCTTTATTTCACTTTTAATATTTGGAAATATGTTTTTGCTGGTATGGTATGGTCTGAATATTGGTGTCCTCCCAAAATTCATGTGTTGGAACTTAATCCCCAACGTGGCAATAGCAAGAAGTAAGGCTTTAGGAGGTGATTTGGCCATGAGAGCAGAATGGGATTAATGCCCTTATGAAACAGGCACGGATGAGCCTTCTTGTCCCTTCTGCCATGAGCTCTCACCATTCGCCAGATTGGCTGGGGACTTGATCTTGGACTTCCTACCCTGTAAAACTGTGATCGATACTTTTCTGTTGTTTATAAATTTCCAAGCCTGATATATTCTGTTACAGCAGCCTGAATTAAGGCAATATATTAATATTATTCCAATTTGACTCTGGTATACTTCATTTTGGATGATAATTCTTATGTTTGTATCTATATACATAATATGTCTTTTTTTCTTTGATCATTTTTAAGATTTAGTCTTTTTAATCATTTTTAAATTTGATTGCAATGTGCCTTGATGTGTTTTCCTTCATGTTCATTCTGTTTTGAGTTCATAAAGCATCTTGCATTTGTAAGATTATGTTTTACACAAAATGTAGACAAAAACTTGCCCATTATTTGGCCAAGTATTTTTCTAAACTTTCTTTCCCCCACCCCTTCTCCTTTGACTCAAATTTCATATATATTTTACTCCTTCAGACTGTCCCTCTATAGTAGGATACAACTAAGAGGTAAATATTAGTGAATTTTTGGCTTCATTTGCCATGTCTTCGAGTTCACTAATCTTGTCTTCTGTGTTGTTTCATTTGTAGTTAGGGTCACCTAGTGTACTTTTTAATTTAAGATATTGTATATTATATCTCTAAAAGTTCCATTCAAACTTCCAAAAAATATCTTCTATTTGTCATATCAATGTGCTTATGGTTTCTTCTAATTTATTGACTATTAGCACAATTATGATAACTGTGTTAACCTTCCTGTATGCTAATTCTATCATCTCTGTCATTTCTAGTTCTGTTTTCATGAATGCTTTTTCTTTTTTTTTTTTTTGGTTCCAGTTTGTATTTTTCCATTTTTTTGGCTCCCTAGTAATTTTTGATTGAGTGCTGAATAGTATAAATATTTTATGTTGTTGAGTATGGGATTGTGTTACATTCTTTTGAGGATTATACAATTTTTTTTAGCATTCAGTTAGTACTTGCAGCATGTTTTAAAAAAAGCTTCCTTTGAAACTCTAATGAGTGGGTTCATAGTAGCCTTTTATCTAGAGTTTAGCCCTGCTACCATTGTAATGCCTCTTTAAGTAATCTGCCCAATATTTTCTATATTATTTGGCTCTCCAGTATGGCTGGTGAGATTAAGAATTATTCCCAGTCAAGTCTGAATTTTGAAAATTATTTGATTTTCTGATTTTGGGTCCTTCGTCTCCCTGCCTCAGGTAATTACCTCTCAGCATAAATTAGTAATCAGCTAAAGATTTATAGATATCCCCTCTCCACATTCCTGTGTAGCAAACTTTTCTTTGGTATTTAACCCAACATAGTAGTGGTAATCTAAGATTTCCTCAACTCCAGTCTCTGTCTTCTCAACTTGGCCAGATTGCTGGATCTTCTGGATTCCTCCTCCCTGCAAAATGACTCCAGTTAGTTAATTGGAATAGTTATAGGGCTTCTACCTTATTTATGTCCCTCCTTTCAAGAATAAAAAATTGTGCATCACCTTTATAAAATAGCTCTGGATAATATGCTGACCCCTTTAAATCTAGCATGGCTAGAGGACACGAGGTGGTTTCCTGGGTCAAGAGTGGCTTTCGTTTCTCGAACAGAATTACTGAGATATAACTGATACACAGTAAAATGAATACATTTAAAGTGTACAAATACATTTTGACATATGAATATATTTATGGAATTACAACCACATCAAGACAATGAACTTATCCATCATCCCCTAATGTTTCTTTCCACTGTCTTTTGCTCCATTCCAAGGCAACATATGATCTACCTTTCATCACTGTAGATTAACTCCTGTTTTCTAGAATGTTACATCAGTAGAATAATCTAATAGGTGTTCTTTCTTTATTTGGATTTTTTTTTTTCATTCAGTATAAAGTCTTTGAGATTCATCCATTTTTTTTTTAAGTGTATCAATTTCCTTCCCTCCTGCATTGTTTATCTTGGACTCTAATCATAGATTTATCTATTTTTTGTTTTGGTTCCATCAGTTTTTGCTTCATTTTTTATTTAAATTATGTAGTTAAGTGCATAAATATTTTGGGTTCTTGTGTCCTCCTAAACCATTGATCCCATTATCATTATAAAACAATCCTCTTTATCTCTGGTAATCTTTTTCTCTCTGAAATCTACTCTGTCAGGTATAATAAATCCCTTTCAGCTTTCTTTTGATAAGTGTCAGCATGGTACATCTTAGTACATCTTTTTATTTCTGTTTGTAAATGGGTTTGTTATAGGAAGCATAGAGTTGGTTTTGTTTATATGCAATCTGACAATATCTACCATTTAATTGTTATGTATATATTATTGATAGTTAAGTCAGCCCATTTTTTTCACTCCTTTTGGCAATGTGTCACCTTTCATATTTTGAAGGCAGTGAATATTAAAACTTCAAATTATGATTACTCCTTACTCTTTTTCCAGGTTAAAGAAGCAATTTTATAATTATATGCCCCCAAATGTTTTTTTTTTCAGGGTTACACTGCATTGACAACTGATAAGAACCACTATAGTCTGCCCTAAAGCTATGTTTCTCCCTATGAATCTACTCACTAATATTCTTTGTATCTACCCAAAGGAAGAGCTGAGGCAAAATTAGTACAGAGAGTTTATGTGGGCTGAGGTTGAGGACAGCTACCCAGGACACATTCTGAGTCTTGGAGAGTGCTCCCTTCAGCTTTTGTTACAAGCAGATTTTTAAAGGAGTGGGCTGATCTAAAGTTAGCCCATCAGGAATTCTCACTGGTTTACAGAAATAACAATGATCAGTGATTGGTTATACATTGTGGATCAGTGATTGGTGTCCAGGGTGAGGCATTGTTAGGTTAACTCATAGCTACTTGTGGCAGTAGGAAGCAATTTCAAGAAATGGTTGCATAAGTCAAGGGGGGAAATGAGATGTGATTACTTTCTCATTTGAATGCCTCTTTGGAATTAATAATTTAAAAGGATTTGTATTCCTCAGATAAGAAGTGTGTGTGTGTGTGTGTGTGTGTGTGTGTGTGTGTATTTTTTGTTTTTTGTTTTCTTTTCTAACTGGTTACATAGCTGTTTTTGAAAGTAGGATTAGCACCAAGAAAATAATCCTGTTGACTGTACTGATACCCTTCAGAGGCGAAGTGTGTACCTTTGTGCATGATTATCACATTGAAGTACTATGGCTCTTTGATCTTTAACTGTTGTTCTGCCTTCCCAGATCTTTCTATTTTGGCTCTAACTACAACAGACCCTGGTTCTAAACAAATGCTTCTTAATGAGTGTCTATGGAGCATTTGACTTTGGAATCATCTGGGGTATGTCTTACGAATATAAATTCTTGGGCCCAATTCAGGCCAATTGAATTTATGTCAGGCACATAGGCCCCAGGAATCTGTATTTTTAGCAATCTTCCTAGGTGATTTTTATGCTTACTCAAGTTTGAAAGCTATCATTCTGTATCATGAACTTAGTTAAAGAATTGTAGTATGTATCCTCTGTATTTTTAATGTTTATACATTTTATACCACATTTTACTTTTTACACTTTTTTAATATATAAAGAAATCATAGGCAAAAAACATTTTTAATAGGCACAAATCAATTTGAAAATGTTGAGATTATAAATAAAGATGGAAGTTCTAATATTTCATGCCTGCACTCTAATGGGCTGTATTTGTATTCACTGATTTTATAGATTCCTGTTCTAAACTTTGGAGGAAGCTTGGTAGGATGAGGTCTATTTGCAATACATAAAAGAGAACAAAACAAATGTTCCAGGTTAAGTGTTGGAGCACTGATTCTCAACCATGATGTCTAGGCTACATCCCAGTCCAATAAATATGAATTTGGCATCAGAGTGAGACATTCACATTTTAAAAGGTTCCCAGTATGATCCTAATGTTTAGAAAAGATTGAAAACTTCTGTATTTGGATAATGCTTCTTAAACTTCAGCATACATGAGAATCACCTGGGGAGCTTATTAAACTATAGATGCTTGGGCTCTCCTTGGAGTTAGGTCTAGGTGGGGCTGAAATTTTGTATTTTTAACAAGCAATCAGGTAAAGCTGATGCTATTGGTTCATGCTGCTCTTATTAGCACTGCTTTACAACGACGATGTATACTCTCAGGTCTCCACCGAGGATACTATCACACAGCTTTTCGTGATTAAAAACAGAGTCAGCCTAGGTCTATATTAATAACTTATTCCTTTGAGACAAAATTATTATTTAAAATGGTTTGACCAAAGTTCTAACTTAAATACTTGAGAAAGCCCAGTTACCACTCAACTGTATTCTGAATGATACTGACCATAAGTTCTCTGGCCTAAATTTATATCTCAGCCTTGTGATCCTGAACATGAAATGACCAAGACTTACCAACACATTTACTAAGCTACAATTTCCTTCTCCTGAAACTTTTGTTTAATGTTATATATTTTTTGTATAAGATGGGGCCTAATTCCTATAACTGAAATTTCTTCTACTTTCAGATTTACTCCTTCTTGGACATCTTGGTACCAGCGCTCAGATCTTGCAAGCACACAGGGACAGGGCGAGGACAGTCAGCTGTGGTCTGACTTTCCCATTAGGTCTCAAGGTAAGTCTAAGAAAGGCATTTTAAACTTCCTGTTTCCAGTTTGTCTTTTTCCTCATATATAAAATGAATTAGACAAAATGAATTTTTTAAGTTCCCTTATCAGTTCTTGTCTATCGTTTTACAAAATACTAAACCCAGAGCAAACAAGTTTATTATGTGAGTTTATGAAGATTTAGTAATTCAGTACATTGAAAGAAATCACTCAAATTCCTTGCTTTCTGGAGCTTTAGCTTTTCAGGTTTCAGGGCAAAGCAAATAACAATTAAAATGAGCATAGTTCTATTGTGGCTTTGCTTTCCCTGGCTGTGGCTAGGAAAGCTCTCCACAGAATCCATTAGGAACAATTAAAATCATCAGTTTCCATCTTCCTTTGACAAAACAAAGGGGTTCTATTCTGCCAGCAGGAATTGTATTCTTCTGTATAAAAGCTGTGAACAAAATAAAAACTTGGTGAATATTACTGTTAGATTCAAAAAGGGAGAATTCATGATTTTTTAATAAGGTTATAAGTTGGAGCTTCTCATCTGGTACTCCCAGATAGAGCTGCTAAGTAATTGCCAGGGACCTATTGTGAAGAAGAATTTAAAAGCCAAGGATTTAGCTATGCATGGTGGTTCTTGCCAGCACTTTTGGGAGGCTGAGGTAAAGGGTGCCTTGAGGCCAGTTCAAGATCAGCATGGGCAACATAGTGAGACTCCATATCAAAAATATATAAATAAATACAGTAGCCAAGTGTAGTGGCATACACCTATAGTCCCCGGTATTGGGGAGACTGAGGCAGGAAGATCACTTGAGTGTAGGAGTTCAGGCCTGTAGTGAGTTATGATGATGCCACCGCATACTTTATTCCAGGTAACAAAGCGAGCTCCTCCTCAAAAAAAAAAAAAGAAGATGAGAATTAGTTTATTAGTGATTTCAAGGACTAGAAACCTAGTAACTCACAATACTTAGAAAAATCAAGAAACATTTTACTTGCTTTAAAGTAGAAAAAAATAGTTATAAAAGAGTAGAATTACTGAATAATTGAGGTTATAAAACCTCACTCATTGTCTAAGGATATATTTTCTAAGGAAATGATAAGAAACATATTAAATGTCATGTCATGAAGATGCTGAGAGTAGGTTTATATACACATACAAGAGGAAATTATTGGGTGCAGCCTAATGTCTAACAATGTTAAATAGATTAAGAAATAAAATGTCTAATAAAAGCAGTTAAATGAGATATTCTATCTCCAGAGTTAAAGAATATATAGCCATTAAGCTGAATTCTAATGACTATACAACAACATGGAAAAATAATTATAAAATCTCTGTACAGAATATATACTGCAAATATTACTCAACACTTAGCATATAGAAAGGAACTGGATAAGAGTCAATGGTTATAGTAAAAAAAAGAGATTATGGGTGACTTTTTCCTTTTCTTTCCTAAGTTTCTATAACGTTACTTTACAACTTAGTGCAAGATACTATGAAGTATATATTTCATACTAGCACAAAAGATCAGAGTACAAACTTTTCATCCATACTACCTGTGTTCAAAACTGTTACTACCTGGTTGAATTGGAGTAAGTTATTAGTCTCTTCTCAGTTTTCCCGTTTATGAAATGGGAGTAATTTTAGCAACTGCCTTATAGGTTGTAAAGAGTTAATAAATTAATGTATATAAAAATCACTTCGGGAGGTGCCTGTGGCTCAAAGCAGGGCACCAGCCCCATATACCAGAGGTGGTGGGTTCAAATCCAGCCCCGGCCAAAAACTGCAAAATAAACAAACAAATGCTGTGGTGAATATGTTAGCATAGCAGTATTCCCAGATAGTTTTTTGTTTGCTGGGAGGTTGGGCTTTGGGGGGGCAGAGTTAATATTTTGCATGAAATATCTTATTTTACAACAGTGAAATTGCTTTCTCTGTTGTCTTGTGATTTTTTTTTGAGGTGAAATTTAAATTTTTGTGTGAGTAGTACTATTATACCTATCTTGAGTGTCTTGCTTGTACTGTATCACATCACAGGTTTGTTTAATTCTTAATAAACTGTTCACTTGTTAAAAAAAAATAATAAAAATAAAAATCACTTCAATCAGTGGATATGAGATATAGCTAGTATTTTTGTGTTTGCTGATTATTGTTTAAATAATTAATCCTATTGTATAATATTTTTCCTGTTGCTAGAAGTACTGTAACTATTTTTTTTCATAAAATAAAGAGAATATAAAAGTTCCTTCCTTATTACTCAGTATCTCTGATACTTTTTATCACTTCCTCACAATTTAGGAAAAATGATTGGTAGACTTACATATTTTATACATTATTCCTGCTCTGTTCACAGCCTATGTTTAATGTCACATTTCTTGGAAAGTTTCTTACAGTACCGCTTGATACACTAATTGACTTACAGGTGTCCACTGGAATATGAGGCTTCAGTGATTATCATTGGGTTATTAGAATGAAATGCCTAACTTTTGTTTTCACCTAAATCTCTTAAATCACCGGGGCTGTCTTTGGCTATCTTTGGCACGCTATGATCCTGCTCAGCAAACAAGGAAAACATATTTTTTAAACAACAACCCATTATAGGCAATTTCATTTCCAAAAATGTTGGAAGCCAGAATCTAAATTTGCCTCTTGTAAAGCTCCTTGGAACAGAATTTGTTTCCATACTTATGAGGCAATACAGAAGCACTAAAACTCAAACACATTGAAAATCAAAATGTGGAAAACTTTTAAATAGGAAAGTAGACCATTTGGAGGTACTGGGATCTGGGTATTGATAAACATATTTCATTCTAATGACCTGCAGATATTTCTAGAAATTTAGTTAACAACTTGAAATTGAAGGGGAACCCCTAGCTCCCCTGCTCTTTACTCTCACTGTACTCCTTGGATGCAATGGCTTTTGTTGCTTCTATTTACAGTTATCACTTTTACTACTTCCATGTCTTTACATAATGTCCTTCTACTACTATTTCCTAATTTATCAGGGTTTTTTAATCTGAAGAACTTGTTAAGATAATGCATTTATATGCACAATGATTGCTGTAAATTTGGAGTTATTTTTACAATCTTGTTTTGTAGTGTTTTTTTCCACCGTTGACTGCTTTCCTCTTCCTTCCTGCACCTTTTTCTGTCTCGTTGGATTTATCCTGATTAAAAAAATAATTGTTTTCATTTTTAATTACTCATTTGCTTTCACCAGTTTGAAAAGTTATATCTGTGCTAATTACTTAACAAACTCACATTGATTGATTTGCCAATGTTAAACCAAATTTATAATGAACACATAAATCCAACTTGACCATGATAGAATATTATTCTCATATATCACTGCTTCTGAGTTGATATTATTTTGTTTAACATTTTAATGTCTAAGTTTATAGGTGAAATTGGCCTATAATATTTTTTTCTTCTGCTGCCATTGTTGTGATTTGCTATCCAGACAAGCAAAGTTACCACTTAAAATCAGTTGACTTAGTATTTCTTTTCTCTGGAAGAGTTTGTATGTAATCAGAATTATTTTTCCTCAAATTCTGGTAAGACTCAGCAGAGTAACAATCTAAACCTTGGCTTTTCAATAGAAAGTTTTAGATTACTGATTTGATTAATGTAATATTAATATATATTTAGGTGTTTTATTTCTTACTGTGTCTATTGTGATGAAATATTTTAAGAATATATTTATCTCTATAAATTTAAAATTTCATAGGATCTGTAATGTTATCTTTTGTTTCATGACTAAAACCGGATCTCTCTCTCCCCTTCCTCATTGAGTACACTTTCTATTGTGTATTTTTTTTTCTATTCCATTAGTTTTAATATCCTTTCCCCAGCTTTTCCCCAGGATTTTAGCCTGTCTTTGTGTATTCCACTATTATATTTTGTAAATGGTGGCATTAGCTTGTTCTTTTGCTTTTCAGTGTTTTCAAAAAATGACTCCTGCACTGCTAGTTTTCTATTTTGAGAAAGTTCTGAATTAAGTAAAGAAAGGACAAGACCTTTTCCTTCAGAAAGTCCCCTGGCAAGTCAAAATAGATAAACACGATTCCTGCAGAACAAGGCCCAGTCTGCTCCCTCTAGTACCAGGGACCCACTCTAGAAACAGGCTGCTGTCTCCAAAAATGTCACCGAGCTGGAGTTGGGCAAGAGTAAGTTAAAATGCCACAAAACTCTTCGATTGTCTATAAGTTGCTTTTTTCATGATTATGCATTCATTTGATTACTGGAAACTTTTGATTATTTTCCAGCATTTTGACAAATTTAACCTTGACAGTTTTTGCCCCCCTCCCTTGGTTCTATCTTTCTGTAAAATCATTTATCTTATAACTTCTTATGATGGATTCCTAGATCATTTATTTAAGCCTACCTTTATTTAAGGCATTTTGGTTATTTTAATAAATTTTGATGTGAAGTATTTTCAGTTTATATGAAGAAGTGGATCTGAGTGGACCTGAGATGTGTTCCCTAGATTCTCCTTCTAGAAGAAATGATTTCTTCCCTTGTCTCTGAGAGTTCTCCTGGAAGAAAGCCTTCTGCTCTAGGTCCCCTTCGGGTACTGCTTGGATGAAGACAGCTGCCTCCCTCAAGGTTATTCTTCCTTCTTTTGGCACCCTCTGTGCAGGATCTCCCTGACATGGATGTAAATTCCTGACCCTCCCCCCACCCAAATTGGAGCAATGCTTAAGGGTCAGATTAAAAACTCTCTGTAGCTTGCCGATCAAACTTCATCACAGCTAGCTTTCTCCTTCCACACAATCTCTTCTTTTTCCTTCTATCAATATTGATTTTAAGGGCAGGCTCTGAAAATCCACATCTTTGTGTTGGTGGGTGGAGCAAGGACAGGAGGCTTTCTGGAGGAATTGATATGTAACCTGAAAAGTAATGTAAGCCTATGTAAGAGTGTATGCAGTCGGAACCAGCAGTTTACGTTGTTGGAGGGGAGCAAGTGTGTGCATGTTAGAGGGGAGTCATGTTGGGAAAGTACTGGAAGACTCAGAAAAGCAAACTTCGGGTGTTTCACAAAACATCTACTACTTTGAGAAGGTTTGGGCTTTATCCCCCTAGTAAACTATAATCGCAGATGCTAAGATCTGTACACTGATCAGAAGAGCTAGTTTGCCAGACAGAATTCAAGAATAAAAGGACAGCCAGGTTTTATTCAAATAATAATGATATTATCATTTCTTGAAGTGTGACAGCGCTTACCCAACAGTAAATGTTTGCAGATAGAAACAATCACTAAATGGGTATAGGGTTTTTCCAACTACCCAGTGCCTCATTAGAAGTCCATTTCACTGTTGACTTGCCCAGCAGGATTCGGGAAAATGTTTTTACTCTACTGGGACCTTGCAGTCTCCTACTCATATGGCTTGAAGGCAAATGGCCCCCACAGGGAAAGTTCTGCACATTGTCAGTTTTCGGATATGCAACCAGATCACTGCTGTGCTTTATTAAAGGCATAAATCTGAACTTGGGCTGAATATGTACAAAGGAAATTTGATTTGTACGTCTTTATGACATAAAAGAGTTACTCCAGTTTCCAAAAGCATCCCACTCTAGTTTCCAGTAGATGATAATTAGTGACAGCTCTGAGTTTTCTAAGCAGTGTTGTGACTCATGAGTGACGCTCTGTTAACTTTATCAGTTCAATGGATCCAGGAACAAAATTTCAAACCAAACCAACCAATCAAACCAACCAACAAATAAACTCCCCCCAAACAATAAACAGAAAAACTTGTGACTTGTATATAGACCTTCATGAAAAGAATTGTTAGGCAATTTTTTGTTGGGCTCAGAATTGCTGCTACAACAATAAAAAACAGAACACCACTATTTAAATAGGTAAACACAAGGCAAGTTATCTCTCACTGATGTAGTAATCCAAAAAGGACTAGTCGTATATTCCCACCTACTATCAAGGGGGGCTAGAGAACCTAATCTGTGTCTGGGAAGCTACTTTTCCAAATTATCTCTATGCTCTGATGATGTTGGAGAGCAGGTCACTTTTTTTTCCAAACGTGCCATTGCTCTCTTCAGAAAATAGCAACAGACATTGCTTTGATTTACTTTTCTGGTATTTTCTGCATTAGGAAAGCCACATCTAAATCTATATCAAATCCTCTGCATCTGGAAATAAAAACCATTGTTGCCCAATTCGACACGAAAAATATGATTGAGGCTCCAGCACGGTCGAGGTGGATTCCATGAATAACGATAGTAAGATAAGGCTAGGATCCTTAGGGAATTCATAGGGAATCTATCCTAATGAAACTCAATTTTAACAAATGTAGGAAGTGCTTATCTTTTTTTAAGAGTGCTCTAAATTTTCTCTCCCTGTATTTTATTTTCCTTTTATTTTATTGCAGATTAATATATGAGTGCAAATGATTGGGTTGCCTTGTTTGAGTTTGTTAGGTAAAGTCCAAGTTGTTGAGCCTTTCACCCAGGAGTGGCCCATATACCTACATTGTACCTGTCAGGTGAGAGTTTCCCAAACCCCCTTCCCCCTACTTAAATTTAATTGTGTTTTTTTTCTAGTGTGGGTGTGTAGTTATTCCTCTACTAGTTTCATATTAGTATTAAGTACATTGGATGCTTGCTTTTCCATTCTCATGGTACTTTACTAAGGAGAATGTTCTCCAACTCCAGGTAAATACAAAAGATGTCAAGTCTCCATCTTTCATTATGGCTGAACATAATTCCATGGTACACATGTCTTCCTATATTTTATTAAGGCATCAACTATTAGAGGAATAATTGCCAGGAACTCAAATACAATTGTATTGGCATCTAAATTAAGTTTATTTATGTCAAGAGTCAAAAAAAGAAATAATTTTGTGAATTTGGCAACAAAATTGTTGATTTTAAAGAAAATTCTTTTCAACTCTGTGTTTTTGACGTAGAAGAACAGCATCAGGCCATCAGGCTAGCTCATTTACATTCCACAGCATAATGCACCTAGTCTTTTATTAACCAGCTAATAATAACACATACCTTGTTTTAATGGGTTTATTGGTACTTCATTTTCTTTTATTTATTTTTTTGAGACAGAGTCTCACCATGTCACCCTTCATAGAGTGCTGTGGTGTCACAGCTCACTGCAACCTCAAACTCTTGGGCTTAAGCGATTCTCTTGCCTCAACCTCCCAAGTAGCTGGGACTACAGGTGCCCACCGCAACTGGCTATTTTTCTGTTACAGTTGTCCTTGTTGTCTAGCAGGCCTGGACTGGGCTCGAACCTGCCAGCCTTGGTGTATGTTGTGGCCGCCTTAATCACTGAGCTATGGGCACCAAGCCTGGTGCTTCATTTTAATCATTTCAAGAAACATTGCGGGGCACTTAGCAGTCTGCCATGAGAAATGGCAGCACGTGTGGCAGGTGTGGCACACAGTCCGCTAGCCTGACCCATCACTGCCTGTGCCCTTCAGTGGCCTCCGCAGACCAGATGAACTGCTCCTCATTCTACTGCTACACAGTTGGAGAAAGGATCAAATGCATTTTGGGTCTTCAAATGTAACTAGACATTGTGATAGAAAACTAGACCCCAAGGGCCAGGGGCCGCCATGTGCTCCCCGCAGTATGCATTCGACTATTCAGTGTCTTGCTTCATGTGTGAATTCAGAATTTCAGATTAATGAAGTTTCAAGGTCTTAAGTATCCAGTTTGGTGTCTATTATTCTAATACATTTCTGTATGATTATGTTGTCTGTGCAGGGAATTCCAAAGTAAAGAAGGTATGGTATAGATAGGCTATGTCAACAATAGTCGTTTTGCTGTGAACTTAAGTACATGAGAATAATACACTGACTATGTGGAAAGTAGTTCTGTTTATGGTAATGTCTGTTCATTCAGCCTTTCTGTGCCATGTCTTGCTTCTTATCCCCATAAATGCAAATTACCAATGACCTGAAATTGATTCCAGGGGCTACGTGGTTAAAAATTTGCACAGTTCTCATCTTTGGCAAAATTCTGCTGAGAAAGATAATGCATTGAAAAGAAATAGGCTTGGTTTTGGGAATGCTTCCAATTTTGGATCTTAGGCGGGATTGGACTTCTACTGGAAAATAAAATTAGCCGAAGCTGTAGCTCCAAATCTTTTGAAAGATCAAGCTGTGCAGCTTACTCTAATGTAGTCAAGGTGTCCATGTGCTTTGAGTATGGCCAATAATAAGCTGCCTGGAAAATCTGAAGATGCTGGCAGATTATCAAAGTTCAACAAAATCAACTTCATGCCCATGCAAGACTGCCATTTCCAAAATAAATGAGAGGATTTCAGGTTTATCATTTCATTTGGGATGTTAACTTTGGGAGTGTGGGAGGCATTTTTCATAATCACAGGGAAGGGGGCAATAAGCTTGCCTCCCACGTTCAGTGTGTATCCTCATGCTGTTTCATCTGAGCATTTGAAATTCAAAGTAGCTTCCTCCAAATCAAAAGGCCACCCAGAAGCTGACATGAAAGGATTATGTGGAGGAATTTGTGGTGAAATTTTGTCACAGTCCCTGAAGGCTCATTTTCTGTATTTTTTTAAAAAATGTTGGTTATGTTCTACCCTCCAAACTCAACCTTTAGGAATTCTGGAGAAGCACTGCATTCCCCTCAGAGTGATTGTGCTTCAGAAGTGACTAAAGCAGTGGTTCTGAACCTTCCTCATACCTCCTAATGCCGTGACCCTTTAATATAGTTCCTCGCGTTGTGGTGACCCTCAACCATAATATTATTTTCGTTGCTACTTCATAACTGTATTTTGCTACCGTTATAAATTGTAATGTAAATATCTGATATGCAGGATGTATTTTCGTTGTTACAAAGGGGTCGCAACCCACAGGTTGAGAACCGCTGTACTAAAGAGATTTCTTTGCTGTTCTAAAATACAGAAAACAAATGAAAATATTTATGATTATGAAAATATCCTTCGTAATCCAGCTATACCTAAAGGTCATAGAAAAGTTTAATTTTCATAACTGAAAAATAAACTTCCTTTCTATTCAGAAATTATATAATGTCTAGCAGTTGTTTTTAACTAAGAAGGTGAAGTGAAGGTTATTTTAAAATCACTTGTGACTTATTCTGAAACCACACACCCTCCTCTCAACAGATTCTGCTTTTCCCCCAAGATTCTAGCATGGTCCTGTCTGAGGGACTAGAGGGCAGTGTGTATAGTACCTGCCTCTGTTATCAATAGCTACTTATAAGAGTGGTTTGTATCTCTTGAATATTGGGGTGTGAAAAAGGTTGGGAACCCAGCTCTACTCTCTTTGAACAATGTATCTGAACAGTGTCCCAGGACTTTAGGGGTTTAGTGACATTAGTCATGGAGACTGGCAGGCAATGTTCATTATTTTTTAAAGCAACCTTATGGAACCTATATATCTACTGACAATAAAACTGTTCCAACTGCTGGCTAGTACCTTGTCTCTTGTCTCCCAGCTAAAATTATATCAACTCATGGTGATATGCTAACTACTGCAAGCAATTTGGAAGCTCTGATGAACAGTTACATATTCCTTAATGAATAGAAATGGAAAAATAAATTTCTAATTAGTTAAGTCTGGTCATTTTGTAGATGAAACATTTCAAAACATGAGACAGTAGAAAAATAATTAGAAAGTTCATTTGGTATCTAAAGGCTTAGAAACTACTCACCTGAATTGAGGTAGATGTTAGCATGGGGAAAATATTTGTTGATTTCTCATTAATCAATAACTTCTTTATTAATAGTAACACATGTGTGTGTATAAATGCACAGATATGTAGATTGTTCTCAAATAGGACTGAAGAAAGAATAACAAATTTACCAAGACTGGAGGTCTACATATATTAGCAGCTGTAATCATTTATTACTTTTAATTATAAACTTTTAAAATTATTCATGCTTTATTTACCTTCTGTAAGTTTGAATTCCATATCCTTACACTTCCTGGGATGGGTACTGTGGGTGGTGAGATTGTGGGAGGCTCAACTTCAGAATGCATTTTTACAAAATTCATTTCATCAGCAAGTTCTGGGTCTTACATAAGGTAGGAATGCTTGTCCTTAAAAATGTATCTGCAAATACAGATATATCTGCTCATTAATATAGTTCTTACTATTTTTCTGTATAATGGATTATAAATTAAAGTCTTGCCATTGGGTCTCTTTCTTTCTATTCTGGAATTAGCAAAAATTTCCACCAGAAAATAATTATTAGGGAAATTGTTGCTAAGGCAAGAAAATCATAGAGCAGAGAGGGGAAGCTTTGGAAGTTACTGGCTTTTAACTTTTGGGGAGCAAAAAGTTAGTTGTCATTTTCCATCTTCCCCCTAATTTCCAGTTAGAACTGGAGGAGAAGAAAAAAGATGAAGAGCTTTCATAAATGGCAGAAAGGGACACAGGCATTAGAAGGTGATGTAGGGTCAAGATGAATGAGGATCTGAGTCTGTTGGTTTGATTGCCATGGTATTAGAAAGTGATCAAAGAAGCAGACCTGCTGATGTTCTTCGTGGAAGAAGGGTGTCTTCTAATTCTGAAACTGCAGGGTGTTCTATAAGAATTGGTGTGTGCCACACCTTTTGGAGGCAAAACACGATTGTAAGAGGGACTTTACCTAACAGATGCACTCAGCGTAACCTGGTTTCTTGTACCCTCAATGAGTCACCAACAATAAAAAAAAAAAAAAAAAGAATTCTGCTTTTTCAAACAATCACTAAAAAGTACTTGAGATTCCAGGTCATCCTTTTAAGTAGCTTGAAAAGAGAACAGAATTACATTATCAACATCAACCTCAGTTGGCACTCTTGGGGTGATACTGAAGTTAATGTTTTTCACTATTCAAGTAGTGGTTGTAGTGGCCTCTTCATCAAGTTTTAACAAAAGCAAGTTGAACGGAGTAAGAGAGAAGAGAAATAAAGTGTCGAACATTTGCATTGTGGAATAACATTATATGGATTTCTCTTGTTGGAATTCCTTTCTTATCTTTGCCTGTTTCCATTGTAGAGCAGGAGTAATAACTGGACTCTTGGAAGCAGTCTGGCATGTGTATAACATCTTGTCTTGTGAGTGTACATTCTATATGGACAGCAGAAGAGAGAGAAAGTCCAGGGCGGTGACTGAAGGAGAAATATAATATGGGTTCTTTAGTCTGTGGTCTATCTAGTCAGAAGGTACATAACAGAGCCAGGAAGAGGGTTTTCAGCTTTACACATGCTTTGCCAATCAAAATCACGGCCAATGGCCTAATAAAGAGCTGTAGAGAAAGTTCAGAGATCATTACCCCTCGTCAGGAACTCCAAAGTTATGCTCATCCTGCTCTTCTCTTAGTGCTTTTCTTATCCTTTATCCCTTTTCTTCTCATCACAAGTACAAGTACAAGTACAAGTATTATGTGTACAATGGCCAGCCACTCAGTCACTGTGGGCTTAGGGGAAGGGGAGGCCATGAAAATGCACCACTTGAACCTCTGATGGGAGAAGCAGTGGACAGATGATCCCACTGCTGGCTTCTGAATCCACCATTGTGTTTGCACTGGGCCCTGTTCTGATGGTAAGGCTGGCCCATTCCTGAGAGGGGCAGGACTCCTCTGATAGGTGACTTGGTTGTAGACTCTAGGCCAGGCTGAAAATTGAGGGCAGTGCTGCAGTAAGCCTCTTCCTACCAGCCTGTCCTCCTTGCCCCTCTCCTTCCTCAAGGGGCAGACTTGCCCTACCCTCTGAAGCCTTGCCCTGCCTCCTCAGCTTCCTCTGCTCTGCCCTCCTGAGGCTTGTCTCTAGCAGATCTCCTACAAGCCTAATACTTTCTTGGCATCTGCTCCTTGGAGGACCTGAGCTAATACCGAGAGAGAGCGGCTTTCTCCCATGGCTTACAGCTCTAAATTGGAATGTAAATTACTCCTTACAGGGAAACCAAGGAATAAAAGGCAATTGTCCAAATGATATTCTAGACTGTGCTTGGCCATCCTCCATTTTTTCCAACTCTTCTTCCTTCACTCAGTTGTAGGCAGGGGTTGGCCAACTTTTTCAGTAAAGGTCAATATAGTAACTGTTTTAGATTTTGTATGCAATATGGACTTTGGCACAACTACTCAACTCTGCTATTGTAGTGCAAAAGCAGCATCCATGGGCAATGCATAAATGAACTAACATGACTGTGTTCTGATAAAACTTTATTCAGAGATAGGTGGCAGGGTTTATTTGGTCCACGGGATGTAGTTTGCCAACCCATGGTCCTCCAAGTTCATGTTGGAGATTTCTTTTGGTGGATATTCATTTGTTGAGGCTCCTGGAAACTGAGGAGATTATATAATTAAGCTGAAAGGAACAGGAGGCTTTGTGCCTGCACTTGTATCTGCGGCTTTAGAAATGCTTCCCCTGCAGTTGGTGTCTGAGCTTCTCTTCCTAGGGGTCTTGTGAGCCCACTCCCCAACTCTCTTCCATTTTCCTTACAAATTGCTGAGCACCCCTCTTTCTAGTCCAAAAATTGAAGTTTCTGTTTTCTTGTTACTGGAAATTTTAAAAACAGAACTATAACAAGAGGATGGTTGCATCGTACAAAAGCTTCTAGCAATTACAATATGGGTCACCATGGCAACTCACTTTTTTTCATGATTAAAGCATTTTCAAGTGGGAACTGATGGGAAAAAAATGTTGCACACAGCTAACAGAGGTTTTGACTTTAGCTTGAAAAAGATTCCAAAGTTTTCCCAAAGGCATAGGGGTTAAGACAAAGGAAGCAGAGATGATAAAGGTTCTATGGTCCAAAAGAAACCCAGGGGCAGGAGGTGAGTTAATAAAGTGACCAAGTACAAGTAGGTAAATGGGAACATTTTGCTTCCCTGATTGTAGTTGATTGCTGGCAGGCATGGATGTTTTATATATTATATTGTTAGAATTTTATATATTATCTTGTTGCTTCATTTATATCCTTGCTTGTCTATTATGGATAGTACCATTCTCTGAGAGAAGATTTAGAAGAGGGCACTGGGCCTATTTAGATTGCCTTTGGCACTTATTCCAAACACAGGGGACAGAGATGGTTTCAATTCTTAGACAACAACATGGCACAGTGGCAATAGCAGCCTCGGCCCCACTTCTTGAAAGAGATCTGTGATTCCAAGACTTCCCTTTGCCTCTTCAATTCCTGTCTCTGATCTCTTTTTCCTTCCCCCAGTCATTGTTCTTATTGAGGACTCAGGCAGAGCAAAGTGTACCCAGAGCCCCTTAAAAATGGTTACAATATACGTTCAATGAAGTACCAAGGTTGTGAGGGTTAATCATCAAATTAAGGACAACATAGCATGCATCATTAGTGACATTAAAACTAGTTGTAGAGTGGCAGACTAAGCATGATCGCACTGACTTCTAAAATAACATCATTTCATTTGATCTGCCCAGGATCCTATGTAGTTGCCATTATAGAGGGGCAAGTTTAGGCTCACAGTCTAATTCTGATTAAATGATTCTACCAAGATCTTAAAGCCAATAAATTTGCAAAGTTGAAATTGCCAGTTATCTTCTAGGGCTGTAAGAACTTTGACACAGAGATTAGGCATGAAGACTCTGGAACCAGATGATGTGGGTTTGATTTTCAATTCAGCATCTTGTAATAGAAGTGACTAAACTTCTCTGTGACTAACCCTCTGTTATTGGGAAGATTAAGTGAGCAGTGTTTGGAAAATCTTTAGAAACATACTTGGCATGTACTACGTTAATGTTTGTAAAGGAAATAAATACATTAGCTGACCCTAGGAAATCTACTTGATCTCTCTAAGGTTCACTTTCTACTTATCTGCAAAATGGAGATAATCCTAGTGCCCACCTCCTAGATGCTGCTGAGCCTTGATTGGAGGGAATGTAAAGACGTTAATATTGGACCTGGGACTTTTTAAGGAGCTCGATTTCTGTTAGTTATTGTGGTTGTTTTTGTTGTTTTTATGTTATGTTTTATGGAATGAAAATACGTTCAAAGCAGATCAACATTGAAACATAATCATGTGGGAAGGGCTAATATGGAAAATATACATGATGTTTTAAAGTTCTTAGGAGAACACACATGTTATTTAAATATTAATCTTGTTGGCTGAAAGATAATTTCAACAACATTTTAAGGGACATTTCTTCTCATAGAGATATATCTTGTTCGGCTCATGTAACAACTTATTAGGAAGTTGAATGAAAAGACACTAGACTCAAAGGAGACTGATAAATAAAATACTAAACCCTTCCTAATTGGTGGAATTTTGATGCCTCAAAGGGGCAGCAGACTTTCAAAGCTGCTAGCATAAGGCTGAGTTGTTGAAAGACAAAGCACCTCTCCATGTATGGGGAATCTGTGAACATCTGATTGGCTTACCACTAAAATAGACCCAGAGGAAGTTCCTAAAACCTGCAAGCAAAGCTGCAAGTGTCGGCCACAACTTGTCCTCAAGCTGTCACTACGGACACAGCAACCCACAGCCAGTTTAATCTGGGAAAACCTAGACCTCAGGCCAGGATGCTCTCTTGCCTGCTTCTCCATCCCCTTTCTCTCCTTCATTTATGCTGAAGATCTCTTCATTAGCCTCACGTTTTGCTGTAAAAGAACACCTGAGACTGGATGATTTATAAAGAAAAGAGGTTTATTTGGCTCATGGTTCTGCAAGTTAAACAAGAAGCATGGCGCCAGTGTGTGCGTCTGTGGAGGCTTCAGGATGCTGCATTCAGCATGGAAGGTAAGGGGGAGCCAGCATTTCTCGTGGCGAGGGAGAGGAGGAAGGTGCCAGGCTCTTTTTAACATCTGATGGGAACTGATGGAACGAGAACTCACTCCGTGCTATAGGATGGCACCAAGCCACTCCTGAGGGATCTGCCCCCTTGACCCAAACACCACCTGTCTGCCCCGTCTCCAACATTGGGGACCAAATTTCAACAAGAGATTTGGAGAGAACAAATACGCAAACTTTGTCACCACTCTTGTCCTTATTTGCAGGCCTTTGTCTTTGCTGCTTTTTTCTTGGGGAATGTTCGTTGCTTGCCACTGGCTAGTCTTCTCACCCTTCTCTCCTGCTTGGTCTTCATTCCTCAGGGAACACCTCTGTGATCCCCCACATGAGATTAGGCCCCTCTGAGATATGCTCCAAGGGCACCATAGGTCTTCCCCTCTTGTAGCACTCAATTCTCTTACAGTTATTTTTCTTACTATACTTTTTAGCAACTATATACACTAAGATCATGTAAACTTTTGAGGGCAGGCACCAGGTTCACTCTATCTTCCCAGTGTTTACAGCAGTGCCTGCACACATCAGGGATGCATTAGATACCATATCTAATTGAATGTAATATGCAGTGATTGAAGGATACCTTTACTTCATGTACCCTCTGGGAAAGAAAAAAAATAACTCTGTGAATTAAACTAGGACATGATGCTTTTTATTATTTACTAGATGAGCTCATTTAGTCTTATTTAGGCATAATTTTGTAAATCATATATCATTCTTGCACATATATAAAAAGGCTAACGTGGGATAAATTGGTTCGTGGGTTTCTAAAACATCTTACTCAGAGTCTGATGCTTTTCAATTATTTTCTAGTAATTATTTTAGGTATTCTTCTCCTCCCTTCCCCCAAATATTATACTGCATGCCATCAAGAGTGAGAGCATAGTTTCTAAAAAGACAATTCCCTATTGTCTGTATTTCTTGCAATTTTCCCATCCATTCCTCAAGTATTTATATACACCTGCCCCACCCCCTGCCCCCCGGACAATGATAACACCAGGGTGACTGCCACGGTGCCACAGTGATTTTAAGATGCATCCCATTTCCACAAATGTTCAAAGTGAAAAAAAGTAAAATAATGAACACACAGCATTTGCCAAATAAATATCATGAACTGTATAAATCCAAGTAAAAAATCCTATGCATGTACGTAGGTAGGTAAGTTGGGTGGTGAGGAGCCATGATATTTTATGTTCAATATTGTTTGTGACAAATGAGAAGTCTGCATCTGGTTGTTAATGGACTGGCCTCCACGGCAGCTTTAGAGGCCCCTATAAGGATGTTACACTCTCTGCTGTCTTCTGGTTCCTGTCCCTGCATGGCAGGAGTAAGAAGAGGACTGTGGCTTTTGCTTGCATGGAGGAAGCTCAGCTGTCTCTTTTGAGCTTTGACACTTTTTTTTTTTGCAGTTTTTGGCCGGGGCCAGGCTTGAACCCACCACTCCTGGTTTATGGGGCCGGTGCCCTGCTCCTTGAGCCACAGGCGCCGCCCGAGCTTTGACACTTTTTTCTTCAGCTTCTTGTTTTTTTTTATTTTTTATTTTTTATTGAGTCATAACTGTGTACAATGATTCAAGCTTGGAGTACAGTGTGCGGGCTTCCCATACAATCGGAGATATTTTTATCCACCTGATTAATGTAACATTCATGATATTTTCTCATTTACTATGTGAA
>CAUYRH010040174.1:0-39449 GCA_963574655.1 Perodicticus potto | reverse complement strand
CCCACGGGCCCGAGGCGGCGGCGGCTCCCCTCGCGGCTGCCGGAACGGCCGGGGCACCCGCCGCCAGAGCCGCGGGCCCCGCCGCCGCCGCCTCCGAGGCCGCCATGGCTCCCGCACGGCCGCCGGCCCCGCTCACAGGCCCCGCCTCCACCACAGCCACTTCCGGAAGGGGGCGGGGCCGCTCGACTCATTAGCATCCGGCGGGCCTCGGCGGCCGCGGCGCCCCCTGCCGGCCACGCGGCGCGCGTCTCGGCGGGAGCCGGCGTCTAGGGAGGCGGCCGGGAGGCCAACCCGCACCAGCCTCGGGCAGGAGAAAGGTATCGCCTCGCGACTCCCCATCGATTCATTCTTCGCCTTCGGTAGGCAACAGCTAAAAAACAATGCGTTCAGCAATGCTTTAGTTCCCAAAGAGAACAACACTAACGTTCCAGGGCGGGAGAGAGCACGCAGATTTCCGCCGTCGTGTTTCGAGCGCTTCGTGCACCAGGCCCTGGGGGACGAGCTTCGCAGTCAGTGTCTCATTTTGTTTGCAAAACCAAGGGCATGGCTGTAAGTTCCCCTCATTGTACAGAGAAGAACATTTAGGCTGATAGGAATTAAGTAAATTGCCCTAGGTCATATTGAACAAAAAAAGGATTGTTATAATTGACAGTCATTTTAGGGAGGCTGGATTTACTTGCCTGGATTTTAACTGCTGAAATTATATTACTATTTGGGAGACGGTGTAAGTCAGTGAATAGTTTCAAAACTTAAGTGTTGGGCGGCGCCTATGGCTCAGTGGGTAGGGCGCCGACCCCATATACTGAGGGTGGCGGGTTCAAAGCCGGCCCCCGGCCAAACTGCAACCAAAAAAAAAAAAAAAAAATAATAATAATAAAAAATAGCCGGACGTTGTGGCAGGTGCCAGTAGTCCCAGCTACTTGGGAGGCTGAGGCAAGAGAATCGCCTAAGCCCAGGAGTTGTTGGTTGCTGTGAGCTGTGATGCTACGGCACTCTACTGAGCATGACAAAGTGAGATTTTGTGTCTAAAAAAAAACCAAACAATTCATAAACATGAAGTTTTTTTGTTGTTGTTGAGACAGAGTCTCAACAGTTTCCTGGCATACAATTCCTAAAATCCTTGGAATCTTCAAAGTGGTAAGTGCCCTTTTTGTGGGAATGAGTTAACTGATGGCTGGCAGTCCCTAAGGATGGGCTGGTCACTGGAAAGACCAAGTTAGGATTAGAGGGTTGGGACTTCCAGACAGGTCCTTGATTGTTGCTATTCAGGGCTTGCAGTGCTGGTGAAATTGGGCTGTTTTCCCAGGATGTTGTGGTCATTGCACTTCAAAGGTTCAAAGCAAGTTCCTGTTTGTTTTTGTTTTTGTATTCAGGTTGCAGGTCAGGAAGGCAATCCTTAGTTTGGCTTCCTGACCCCATTGAAGAGCCCTGAACCAGAGTGATGCCATTTTATATATCACATTTCACATTTCGGTCTTTTGACAGGAGGTAGCATTGTTGATCAGTCATCAGTGGGTCAGCCACAGATTTGTTATGTTTCTTTTGGAACTAGAAACACTGTTTGTGAAGTGTCCTATACTCTAGAAATATTGTTTTCAGAGTGTAGACCAGTCTAATAAACTGTCAAAAGTTGGCGGGGCCGGAGCTCAGTAGCCACTTGCACACCAAGGCTGGCAGTTTTGAACTTGGGCCTGCTAAACAACAATGACAACTGCAACCAAAATGGGCGTTGTGGTGGGCGCCTGTAGTCCCAGCTACTTGGGAGGCTGAAGCAAGAGAATTGCTTAAGCCCCAGAGTTGGAGGTTGCTATGAACTGTGATGCCACCGTAGGCTACCGAGGGCAATATAGTGAGACTCAGTCTCAAAAAATAAAAAGTTAATGTGCACCCAAGGCTTCAGAGATGGACCAGATTTGAGTAACAAGGGAGGTATTTTAATAAGGACGCCTGCATTAGTCTGTGGCAATTTGCTCTCTATCAGGAGAGACATACATTCCATTAACCATGTCTAAATGTTGTGACATCGTGATTTTAACATCTTGGGTTGTCTAGCAGCAATGGGAAACACAGATGGTACCAGTCTTTCTGCCAGCTTGTCAGGCCATGACTTCCCTTGGCTGCAGCTTCCAGAAGAGCAGAATGGCTCTGGCATCCTGCTCAAAGTGCCAAAAAGGTAGGGGCAAAGGGAAAACTTTCCTTTTGCCCTTTGAATGTTTGCTGCAAATCAAGTGACAAAAGCCAGGTTACTAGAAGAGGCATACAAGTTATACCTATTAACATGCATGGGAGAGGAGAGAAAATCAGAGAGAGAGTGCCACCAAATCTCCCACTGGGGTACGGAAGCTTATACACCTTTCTTTTCACAGAGAGGGTGGAAATGGGGAATGTAGATACTCCTTTCTTTTTTAATTAAATTTTACTTATTTTATTTTTAAAATAATAGTAATTCATTTAGCTAAAGTGATAATCAAAAGTTTCAAAAACCAAAAGAACGCTTTAGAAGAGAGGGGACTCAGTTTTTCAGACAATCCGAAAACCTAATAAAGACAGCAGGAGGCACTCTCCCTCTTCTACTTTTTTTTTTTTTTGTAGTTTACTCAAAAGGTGAACAAAAATCTTTTGCTATTTCCTACTAATACTACACAAAAACCGTCTTTCCAAGAAAAAACCAAAACCTTTGCATCAGCGTATTATTAATGCTAAAGAGGATTTTAATAAAATCTTATGGACAAACCTATCCAATTTCAATCAGCTTATTTATTTTATTTATTTATTTGAGACAGAGTCTCACTTTGTTGCCCTTGGTAGAGTACTATGGCGTCATAGCTCACAGCAACCTCAAACTCTTGGGCTCAAGTGACCCTCTTGCCTCGGTCCCAAGAGCTGAGTCTTGCTCTTGCTCAGTGTGTCTAGAACTCCTGTCATCCACTTGCCTTGACCTCCCAGAGTGCTAGGATCACAGGTGTGAGCCACCGTGCCCCGTCATCAATCTCAATCAGCTTTGACCAGGTAAGATTTCCATAACCCTTTTATAATATCTTACAGCTTCCCTCATTCTTCCTTTCCCTGACTTTCTATGTCTATTTAATCTTTCGTTCCTTTACTTTAAAGCAATCTTTACATAACCTTTAGACCAGTGATTTTCAACCGATGTGCTGCCGCACACTGGTGTGCCACAAAAATGACAAAGATCATTAATTAAATTAAATTTTTTTTTTTTTTTTTTTTTTTTAGAGACAGACTCTCACTTTGTCGCCCTTGGTGGAGTGCCATGGCAGTACAGCTCACAGCAACCTCCAGCTCTTGGGCTTAGGTGATTCTCTTGCCTCAGCCTCCCGAGTAACTGGGACTACTGGCACCCGCCACAAGGCTCAGCTATTTTTTTGTTGCAGTTTGGCCGGGGCCAGGTTTGAACCCCAAACCCTCGGCATATGGGGTCAGCGCCCTACCCACTAGGCCACAGGTGGTGCCCAATTAAATTAATTTTTGAAAGAAGTTCAAAGCACAGTAAGTGTTCTTTTACTCTTTTTTTTTTCTTCAATGTAATGTAAGTGTGCTGTGGAAGTTTAACTAAAGGTTCAAGGATGCCATGAAATAAAAAAGGTTGAAAAACACGGCTCTAGACAAAATTACTTTTCCCTTAATTAAAAACATTCTCATGTCCTTATCACCTTTTCCATACCATAAAACACACCTTACTTTCCTCGTACATTTTGTATACAGAATTGTTTCTCTTATATTGAGTGTTTTTATTTATATGTATTAATTAATTCGAACTCCTAATAACCCTAATTTCCATTAAAATTCTGGTGTTTTCCAGGATATTGTGGTCATTACCAGAACGTGGTTTTGGTTTTCGTTAACTGCAAGTTGTGGGGTGTGCAGGCTTCTAAGATGGGCTTCCAGGCTTCATTTTGGAGCTCTGAAGCCGAGGGATGCCATTTTCTGTGTCAAATGTCATATGTCTGTCACTTTCTTGATGTGTGAGGAACCCTTTCTCACACACACACACATCTGGTGTCAGTAGTGCGTTGGGAGCATCCAGTAGGAGAAAATGATATTTTTTTCTTTCTAGTCAAACACTATAACAGATTCACAGATTCCAGGAATTATAATGTGCACATCTTTGAGGAGGGAGAAATTACTCTGCCAATCACAGGAGCTAACTCTTGATTTTATTTTTTACATTTCTTTTTTTATTTCTTTGTTTGGAGACAAGAGTCTCACTATGTCGCCTTCGGTGGAGTGCTGTGGCATCACAGCTCACCGTAATCTCAAACTCTTGGGCTTAAGAGATTCTCTTGCCTCAGCCTCCCACATAGCTAGGACTACAGGTACCAGATGCTCAGCTGTTTTTTGGTTGCAGTTGTCATTGTTGTTTAGCTGGCTTGGGTCAGATTCGAACCCGCCAGCCTCAGTGTATGTGGCCGGTGCTGTAACCACTGTGCTATGGGCGCTGAGCCTTAATTCTGATTTTAAAAGTGCTATGGGGCAAACAAAACACATCTCCATGCGGATGGCATCCATGGATACTCTTATTTCGGCCTGGTCTCTAGAGTCCACTGCCCAAGGTTAATGTGGGCTCAGCCCAAGCTTTAGTAATGCTGCCTACTATATCAGATTGTAATAAAAATAAGACAATAGGCTGGGCGTGGTGGGTCATGCCTGTAATCCTAGCACTCTGGGGGGCCAAGGTGGGTGGATTGCCTGAGCTCAGGAGTTCAAGACCTGTCAGGGGTCATTGTGCGCCAGACCCGACCTGGTTTGAAAGCTGACTGGGAAATGATGCTCAGAAAAAATACTCTGTGCCAGTTTAAAACATAAAGTCTGACAATACCTGGAGAAGGCTTATGTTATCTCAGGTGGAGCAGTAAACCGAGAAAATGCAGCAATTCTTTGGCTTCTTCAGGAGGCTTTTATTTTTTTCTAACAGAGGTGCATATGCAAAATGCCAAAATGTCAAAAGATAGGGTTGAAAGCATCCCAAGTTCCCGAGAAGATTGGATAGAAACAGAGGCTGGGTAAAAGGGAGGGGGTTACTAACAAAACAGCTGATGACGTATCTAGAAAGGGGGAGGGAAAAACCAGTTCTATCCCTGCAGGGGAAGTAAGCCAAGTTCCTAATCTGACTACACATCAGAAGTTCAAAGAATTTAGCCCCTCCTGCTGACTCTCAGGCACAGGGATAGTCTGGCCAGCCCAGGGCCTCCTGGCTTTTTTCATTTTCCCAGGTCTTGAGGAGTCCTGGCAGGGGGGATCATGTGTCTGCTGTGCTTTCCCCTGGAGTGAGGCCCTTGCCTGGCTGAGAAGTCAACCTATCTACCTCCCTCAGAGACTCCCCCAACTAAAAATAGAAAAACTAGCTGGGCCTCCTGGCAGGTCCCTGTAGTCCCAGCTACTTGGAGTCTGAGGCAGAATCACTTGAGCCCAAGAGTTTAAGGTTGCTGTGAGCTATGACGCTACAGCACTCTACCCAGGGAGATAGAGTATGTCTCAAAAAAAAAAAATATATATATATATAAATATAAATATATGTAATATTAGTACAGTACCTGCCAAATAGAAAATACACAATAAAAATGAGCCACAGTTCCTTTTTGGAGACCCTACCTAACATGCAGTAAATTCCCTCAGCTCTGCACCTCCCACGGCATGTCCCCAAGCTGCATCTGAACGTGCCCATCAGATACATTCTAGGTAAGAGTCCAATGAGCCCTCAACCAGTCTGCTTCCTAAGGCAGGAGCCTCTGGGAAGACCACTGTAGGCTGGATACCAGGACTCGTGTCTTTCCAGTTCAGACCCCAGGAAGGTCTGGGAACCCCTGAGAAACCATCACGGGGATGTGCAGGGCCCTTGTGCAGACCTAACACGGGCATCGGGCACTGAGCAGAGGACCTGCTAAGTGTACGCAGCAGGGAAGGACGCCCGAGACCCTCACTACGGTCAGAAGGAAACCTGCGTCAGGTCCCCACAGATGCAGTGACTCAGGCAGGGGTAACTGAAGTGTCTGTGCTATTTCTAAATTACATTAAATCTAAAAACATTCACGTTTTCTTTCACATAACATGACCTACAACCTGTAAATAATACCATTATGTCATAAAACATTGTTTAGCCCCCGCCTTTCTGAATGTATTCATATATTCAGTGTATGAAGGCTCTTTTTGATTTACACCAAAAGTTAAGTGATATGCCAGTTTTAAAATATCTGTCACAACTGGGTGATTTCTTCTCTACTTTGACCACTGGCAGACTCCATGCTAAAATTTCGATCTTCTAGCAACTGGAGAGGTACATTCTTCTGTAGTAATCTTACCCCTAGCTTTATTTTGTCTTATTCTTTTTATGTCCTCCCATCTGCCTAGATGTCTTAAACTTTTAATTTTATAATTGTAATAGGTGGTTTTTTATCACCCCCAATCCTCTCTTGAACAAGATAGGGAATAAATCTTAGGATATTATTATAAAGAGGCGTGCTGTTCAGTGATAATCACTGAAGGGTTTTCATCAAAAGTAAGTACTCAGTACTTAATTAGAACCAGTAGATTAACCTAAATGCTCACATGAGAGAAAAACTCAATACAAATCAAGTCAGGGGAGCGAGGGGTTGAGTAAATTCCCACCCAGTGGGCACATGGCATGGGTATATGGCACACTTCCCGGGGGAAGGGACAACTACAACTCGGACTTTAACCTGACAAAAGCAAACTATGGAACCAAATCAGATGTACCCCCATATTAATCTGAAAAAAAGCAAAGTACCAGTTTTCCAATGTCTTTATTCACAAATCAGTATAATATTGGTTAGTTTGACTGCAGCTATATAAGACAGATTATGAAAAGTATCATATTTACTACACGAAAGTTATTTTGTATAAATGAATCACTGAATACGCAATTCCTGCAATAATAACTCAGTGGATCCGACTCTGCCCTTTGAATGAGCAATTTTACAGAGTTTTCCTAAAATGTATTGACTTGGGTGTAGTTTCTCGTTGCCTTGTTCTGTGATCCAAGGTTTAAGAAAAAAAGTTTTTGGAAACCAGCAATTAGAACCAGGCCTCACCAGGATTGAGGAGAGGCAAGAATGGTAAAAAGGACACTAGATACGACGCTCAGAAGTCTCAACCACCGTGCCTGCCGTATGCTTGACTTCGGAGCAGCAGGCACTCGAGGTCAAGTGTGGAGCTGTATGTATCTATATCCTGTCGCATCTCAAATGCCCACAACTCCTACGCTGAGCAGGAAATGGAGTCAAGGGGCATGCTGCAGAGGAGGGAAGAGTCAATCCCAACAATTAAACTAGATGAATATTTCTACATTTCCAACACCAAGGATTAACTTCCAAAATACAAGCATCTAGAAAGAAGCTATAGAATGAACCATGAACTGAAACGTGCGTGCAATATAGTCAAGGAATTGCTCTGCTTATACATCTCATCTTATTTATCCCTAATTTTAAAGTAATTCATTCTCTTGTTGGGTATGCAAGTGAGCAGTGGAGAAAGTGGTGCATCTGCAATCCCTGAAATTAGAAAAAAGAGAAAAGAAAATTACAATAATCACAAGGGCATGGGTTTGAGTCAGTTGAAAAATGGCCAAGATGAGATGGTGATGATGGACCCCCCCCACACCACTGAAGCACAGGGCAGAATATGCAAGACTGATGGGGTGGCCATGGGGGAGCACCAAGGGAATCAAGCAGCAGAGGATGGAGTGGAGGATGTTGTTAATTTTTCTAGCTTGTAAATAAGCTGACCACTCACCGGCTGGTGCTAAGGATTTCAATGCTTCCAAAAGATGTGGGCTAGAGAACTTTATTAGGCACCGGAGGGGTTCTTCCCTCTCAGCCAAGATGCTTCCATTTAAGTCACTTTTGAACTTGGTTTCAAGCTGTCATCAAGTATATATATATATATATATATATATATATACACACACACACACACATTTTTTTTTTCCGAGGGAGAGGGGGAAAGAAAGGAAGGAGAGAGACACAAATGTATTTGTAAATGCCTGGTAAAATATGAAATCAGATTATATATTTCATTCTCTTTTTTTCTGCTAATCTCACTTTAATTCTTGTCATCAAGAAATAGAGGGATTAATGGGGTGAGGACCATTTGATTTGTTACCTGCAAACCTAGATGTTTAATTTAAGGATATTAAACAACACCCAACACAATGAACGGGCCAGCAAGCATGGAACCTGACTCCTGAGATGCTCTGCCTTACAGGCTCTTTACAGGTGAGGGAAAAAGAGGGCTGTCTTTTCTTTTCTTTTTTTTTTTTTTTGCAGTTTTTCGCCAGGGCCGGGTTTGAACCTGCCACCTCCGGTATATGGGCCTGGCGCCACTCCTTTGAGCTACGGCCGCTGCCCAGGGGCTGTCTTTTGTAATCTGTCATTTCACTGTAAAAATACCACATCTTTTGAGTCACAGTTAAGATTTATTTTTAACTTCTTATGGAAGATTTTAAGTCTCTACAAAAATATGGAGCACAGTCTGAATTCCATGTGCACACTGTCCAGCTGAAATAGTTACCACCTGTGGCCAGACTTGTTTCACGCGTTCCTCTGCCTCCCATCTCCTGCTGCACACCCCCACTGGATTATTTTAAAGTAAATTCAAGAGACCAATACATTCTCCCTGTAAATATTTCAGTATGTGTTGAAGAGACGTGAGAGGACTCTATTATTAGCATACCTAACACAATTCCTTAATATCTGTTTTCAAATATCCAAGTACCAGTACTTCAACAGTACTTGGCTCTGAGATTCTAAGTTGCATTTTTGTTTTTCCTTAAAGTGATGCCTAAGATTTAGAGGCAATAGGCTGAAATATTTGGTGGAGGCGTAATGTCTGCAACTAACTCAAATGGTTCAAAATAAAGAGGAAAAGCAAATGTGGCAAAATGTTAACTGGCGAAGTGATGTGAAGAGAAATGGATGTTTGCTGTAATCTTGCAAATTTTCTCTGAAGGTCTAAGATATGTATTTTTTGGAGATAGGGTCTTGCTCTGTCCTCCAGGCTAAAGTGCAGTAGCACAAAGATGGCTTACAGCTCAAACAATCCTCTCACCTCAGCCTACCCAGTCCCTACCCAGGGACTACAGAGATGCACCACCATGCCCAGCTAACTGTTTTCCTTTTTTGTAGAGATAGGATCTCACTGTGTTGCCCAGGCTGGTCTTGAACTCTTGGCCTCAAGCAACCCTTCCATCTTGGTTTCCCTTGACATTTTTCAAAATAGAAAAGGTAGGGAAAAATTAGAAGGGATGAATAAATGTGCACCTTGACTTCCAGAGTAAACCCATTCTAAGATGTGTGTACAGGGAAGTTTGTGAATCTTCCATTTCATAGTCCAGTGGCTCTCCAGCTTTAGTGCACAGAAGCAGCTTGAGGGCTAGTGAGAACAGATGGCTGGGCACCATGTTCCCTGCTCCAGTAGGACGAGGGGGGGCCAACAATCTGCATTTCTGTTTTTTTTTTGAGACAGAGCCTCAAGGTGTCACCCTGGATAGAGTGCCGTGGCATCACAGCTCACAGCAACCTCCAATTCCTGGGCTCAAGCGAGTCTCCTGTCTTCGCCTCCCAAGTAGCTGGGACTACAGGCGCCCGCCACAACGCCCGGCCATTTTTTGGTTGCAGCCGTCATTGTTGTTTGGCGGGCCCAGGCTGGATTCGAACCCGCCAGCTCAGGTGTACGTGGCTGGCGCCTTAGTCCGCTGAGCCACAGGCGCAGAGCCAATCTGCATTTCTTATGGATTCCCAAGTGATAGTGATAGTGCTAGTGCAGGGACTACACTCTGAGAATGATAGTGCTAGTGCAGGGACTACACTCTGAGAACCACTGTCCTATATTAAAAGCTGCTGAAACGACTGGGGTTAAAAATCTGCCTTTAGGGAAACCAACTTGAAAGGTATCAATCAATTTCTACTACTAAAACCAAATTAAACCAAACAGGCTTTAGGCCAAAGGGAGCAGATCAATAGCAGATTGCAAGTGTGGCCTAGAGCTGTAGGAAGGATGAACAGAAGGAATTTTACTGGAAGGTGTGTGGGGGAGGAAGGTGCTATGAGTATGCGCACAGACTCAAGATTAGGGTTATGATGCTATGAACCTCAAGTTTTTCTGGTAGTGGCAATGGGCTTGTGTTTGATACCTATAACCCCTTCCTGGCCTTCCTGGTAGGCAAAGAACTATGTTTGTAGTACTGTCTAGGTTACTGGTTTTCCTCCTTGTGATAACAAGACTTATTTATTCTTTTCTTCAACAAAAGAAGTATTTATGAACACCCACTATGTGCCAAGTACTGTGCTAGTTTGGATAGGCTAGAAAGGCATAACCTGTAATTTTTTTCCTCTTAAATATATAGATCACAGCAAGTTAGACATTATTACATTAATGTGTAAGATAAAAAGGCAGTCACACAATTTGGGAACCGAAAGATCTTGTTTTTCAACAAGGAAACTCTAAAGACGTCTACCTAACTTAAAAGTTATATAAATTTGTATGAAACTGAAGTGATAAATGAAAAAGGAACAGTTTCTTAGATTTGTTTTCCACTTAGGGCTTTTGTTTGTTGTTTTTTAAATGCCAATAATTTGCAGTTAATGTTTACTGTCATTTCCTACCTTATACTGTGCGAATTCTAGTTGTGGTTGAGGATAGTCTCCAAAAGTTTCTAGGGTTATTCTTTGGACTTTCTCTTTTTCTGTTGTGTTTTCATGAATGATCCTTGGATCCACTATAGGTGGAAGATTTAAAATAAAACAGACAAAAAACACAATACAATACAATAAAATAGACATTAGGAATATATTTTATCCTTAAAATTATCCTCCTTTCATTCCTAACCTTTCAAACTGGTTATATAATGAAAACATAATGGTAACTGTTTCTTCTCTTGTAATAGTTTCTTATTGCAGAAAAGTTGGAAAGTACAAACTGGTAAAAGAGAAAATAAAAATCACCCATTATTCTAACACCCAGAGATAAGTACTATTAACATTTCAGTATATTTCTGTCTAGTTGTTATAACAGTGAGTAAAACTAAAGATGTATATATGTAAGTATAAACATATATATTTTTAAGAGATGGGGTATCATTGTGTTGCCAAGGCTGGACTTGAACTTCCTGGCCTCACGAGCTATCCTCCTGCCTCAGCTTAACAACCATTAGTATGTGCCACCAGGCCTGGCTAATTTTTCTTATTTTTTGTAGAGATGGGTACTTGCTATGTTGCTCAGTCAGGTTTTATTTTTAGGTCTCACTATGTTGCTCAGGTTGGTTGTATTTTTATTATTTTATTATTTTTCTTTTACAGACAGAGTCTCACTTTGTTGCCCTCGGTAGAGTGGTGTAGCGTCACAGCTCATAGCAACCTCCAGCTCTCGGGCTTAGGAGTCTGCCACAATGCCCAGCTATTTTTTTGCTGCAATTTGGCTGGGGCCAGGTTCGAACCCGCCAACCTCAGTATATGGGGACGGCACCCTACTCCCTGAGCCACAGGCACCGCTCAAGTTAGTTGTATTTTTAGACTGGGATCATACACACAATTTTGTATCCTGCTTTCTAATTTTTTATGTATGATTTTTAAAACTTACTTAATTTTTTTAGCTTCATGAGAAGTCATGCATCTAATTTTTTTTTTTGAGGCACAGTCTTGCTTTGTCACTCAGGCTGTAGTGGCATGATCATAGCTCATTGTAGCATTGAATTCCTGGGCTCAAGCATTTGTCTTGCCTTAGCCTTTTTAGTAGCAGGGGAGTATAAGTGCATGTTCCTATGCCTGGCTAAGTTTTAGAAACATTTTTAAAAGTTTTTTGTAGAGACTGGGCTATGTTGCACAAGCTGGTCTTGAACTCCTGGCCACAAGTGATGCTCCTACCTCCCCAAAGCCCAAAGTGCTGGGATTACTGGTGATTACTGAGCCACTGCGCCTGGCCCTGCTTTCTTTAACATGCAATCAATAGCAGTTGCTATGCTATAGGAAAGTCATAAAAATATTTAGTTCATAACAGCTATGCTATTTCATTGTATTGCCAAATCCCTAGTAGAGGATAGGAAACTTTTCATTTTTTACAAGTTTTATTGTACCACACAATTTTACGAGCTTTCTGATTCACTTCAGTAGTTCTGTACTCTTTTCTCGTTTTTGTTTGGTTTTTTGTTGTTTTTCTTTTTAATCATAACTGTGTACATTTATGGAGTACAGTGTGCTCATGTGCTATGTCTAGAGAGTGACTCATGTCTTCTTTGAGTAACAGTACAGTCACAATCCTGCTTGTTCAAGTTATCTAGCACATGAAGAGCAAGGGATCCAGATGCAGACGCCTGGATTTCACTTCTGGTCTGCCACGCCCTAGCTGTGTGACCTTGCCTACAGAGTCACTTAACTTCCCTGAAACCCAATTTTCTGATGAATAAGGTTTATTCATGGGACTACTATGACGATTCTGGAAATTAATTATATAAACATCTTAGTATGGTGATTGGCACATAAGAAATGCTCCACAACTATTAGCTAATTTTTGCTGTTATTGTATTGTTTACTGTTCTAGTAAATTCTAAAGGAAACCTATGGTAGCTTAGCTTTCTTCTTTCAACAGATATTTAATTTTCAATTTTTTTATTTTTTGAGATAGTCTTACTCTATTGCCCAGGCTAGAGTACCATGGCTTCAGCCTAACTCATAGCAACCTCGAACTCCTGGGCTCAAATAATCCTCCTGCCTCAGCCTCCCGAATAGCTGGGACTATAGATGCCTACCACAATACCCACCTAATTTTTTCTATTTTTAGTAGAGTTGGGGTCTTGGTTTGCTTAGGATGGTCTCAAACTTCTGACCTCAAGGCATCCTGCTGCCTCTGCTTCCCAGAATGCTAGGATTATAAGCCTGAGCCACCATACCCAGCCTTAATTTTCAATTTTTCTTAAAGCAGTAAATAGTTTTCAATTAGGATCCTAGTACATATGTGTTTTGCTGAGTGACAGAAATCTAGAAGGGCATAATGTACTTCTAACATTCAGTTTTATAGTTTATATTAAGACACACATACTGTTTATATCTAGCCCAAGGCTTCTTTCTTGTAGAGGTGTCGCAGAGTAGTGAGTTTCAAAGTTCTAGGGAAAAAAAAAAAGAAAAAAGTGAATGTTTTACTGATTTAGTAAATCTTTTTTTTTTTTGGAACAGAACCTCAAGCTGTCACCCTGGATAGAGTGCTGTGGCATCACAGCTCACAGCAACCTCCAATCCCTGGGCTCAAGCGAGTCTCTTGCCTCAGTCTCCCAAGTAGCTGGGACTACAGGCGCCCACCACAATGCCCGGCCATTTTTTGGTTGCAGCCGTCATTGTTGTTTGGCGAGCCCGGGCTGGATTCGAACCTGCCAGCTCAGCTTACATGGCTGGCGCCTTAGCCCGTTGAGCCATAGGCGCCGAGCCTGATTTAGTAAATCTTGAAGGATAGGTGTTAACTGGTTTTAGTATGGCAAGTATGCCAAGTCTGTATTTTTTTTCCAATAAAGAGACATTTGAGTCATATCCTGGCTGAGTTGGGTTTTTCTCTAGGGCAGGATATTGACAGGAGACTGCTAGACCTGAACCATAGCTGTTTTGTTTGAGGAATTCTCTACTTTTTGTTTTGTTTTTTTTATGAGACAGCGTCTCACTATGTCACCCTCAGTAGAGTGCCGTGGTATCACAGCTCACAGCAACCTCAAACTCTTGGGCTTAAGAGATTCTCTTGCCTCAGTCTCCCAAGTAGCTGGGACTACAGGTGCCTGCCACAACGCCTGGCTATTTTTTGGTCGTAGTTGTCATTGTTATTTGGCAGGCCCAACCAGGCTGGGTTCGAACCTGCCAGGCCCAGTGTATGTGGCTGGTGCCCTAACCCCGGAGCTACAGGTGCCGAGCCGGAACTCTCTACTTGGTTATCATAAAAATGGATCTGGAAGAAGTATAGGTGGTGAGTGCAAAAGCTAGAGGAATCAAAGGCAGTGTTTGCAATGTGGTGTTTCAGCTTCACAACTCTGTCATTTTAACCATAAAAAACTCACTGAGATTTCTTTTGGAATAGTAACTTTCCTACTATCTGTCTGATTCTCTTGAACCCCTTCTTTTGCTTTCCCCCACTGAAGCCTTTGTTTTTATAATTAAGTGCTTGACAATGTGAATTTTCCTAGAAGAGCAACTGTCATATTATAGCAGAACAGTTTCTATTAATTTGGTGGGAGGAGGTGACTAGGGGGGCAAATTATTATCTAACTTCTTAATGGTAGATTCTTTTTTCCTTAAAGACAGACTGGCAAAGAGCCATCTTCTTTCTACTTAGAAGAGATGAAAATACTTACGTATAACATCTCTAAGGGCTCAAAGATACACACAGAGCATTAAAAATCCACTGACAGGAGTCTGAACATGCAAATAGACATTTGCTATACAGAGGGAAAAACTCCTCTGACCTGCATCTCACTCTGTCACCCTGGGTAGAGGGCCCTGGTGTCACAGCTCACAGCAACCTCAAACTCTTGGGCTCAAGCCATCCTCTTGCCTCAGCCTCCCAAGTAGCTGGGACTATAGGAGCCTGTCACAAAGCCTAGCTAATTTTTCTATTTTTAGTAGAAAAAAGTCTCACTCTTGTTCAAGTTGGTCTTGCAATCCTCCCGCCTAGGCCTCCCAGAGTGCTGGGATTACAGGTGTGAGCCACCACACCTGGCCAAAACAGATTCATTCCTGTCATTACAGAGGGATAATACATTCAAATATTTGAACAAATAAATAAATTGTGGGACTTAATAAACTAATGTTCTCCCCTTTAATTCTAACTGCTATATCACCTGCTTGACTGATAGAACAAAATAATTGTACTTCTCTATTGCAGAAGAGACTAATATATTTAGCTTCAAAACATAGTGCCAAGTTATTCTAATGATAAATACTAATTGGAATAGCTGACTTGGAAACTGGAATCTGTAACATGGACTCCAGTGACTAATGATTGGTATAAAACACAACACAATTAGATAAAGGTAATATTGAAAACTTGTTTCCTTTCACGTTCACTCACTGAAAGCTTTCTCCCAACAATATCTAAAGTGATCTTCTTCTGCTGTAGGTGGAATTTCTCACCTGCTGGCTTCTCACTCCTGTGTAAAAGAGAAAGGAAGATTTAACTTGAAAGAGAGTCACTGACTGGCTCACCTGATTACACTGCTTAAAAACCATAGCCTTAAGGGAGTCCAGATATCGGCTTCTCAGGTCCATTTTCACAATCTGGTGGTGTTTGCTAGCAATCATCAGTGCCTGGAAATGAAAATTAGTAAGACTATCGTTAGGATTTCTGTCTGTGTTTATAGTATTAAATATTTGTCAAAGTAAAATGTAGGAGCTACAGTCAGTGAACAGTTTCCACTTAAGTGTGAAAAGAAATCCAGAAAAATTTAATTTTATAGGCTGTTACTCAGCTTCAAAACCAAAAACATGGTTAAAGACATTAAGTCTCAGCTGGGCATAGTGGCACAGGCCTGTAGTCCCACCTATCAGGAGGCTGAGGCAAGAGGATCATTCGAGCCCAAGAGTTTGAGGTTTGCTGTGAGCTATGACCCCACCCAGGTTGACGGAGTGAAACTGTCTCAAAAAAAAAAAAAAAAAAGGCATTTAGTCTCATAAATGTAGTGTTTTGTACCTTTTTTAGAAAAATGATTCTGTTTCAAGTTAGGAGTTACAATAAATCAAGTTCAGATTTAGGAATAAACAATTAATACTCAAAATGATACTATTTTAGAATACCAGTCATCTAAAAATATAATGAAACTTATCATACAAATATGCAGTATGTATATATCCTTTAGGGCTAATATTGAAGAAAAATGTGTATGTTAATGTGATTTATAAAAGTTTCCTGTTATTTGGAAACAAATTAGAACACTGAAACAGAATTACTAGAATAAGGTATTTACCTGGATCGAGAGAATACAGGTAAGTTTGCCATTACACAGTAGAGATTAACATTACCTTTATTTAAACGACCTGTGGCAGGGTGTACTCAGCTGGTGGTAAGTGGATGAAAGACACTGTGTGTTATGGAGGAAGACACCCCAAATGTAAGGAAGTGATGTGAAGTGTTAAGGGGACAGAGAAGTGAGCAGCAGTCTTTGTGACATTTCAGTAAACCACCAAGGAACTTAAAGGACAAGCGAACACCCGGAGGGACCCTACAGCTCACTTGGTTTCACCCCAGCAGTGCCCGCTGCTCCACCCAGCTCTATTCGACACAGGAGTACACAGATGACAAGCCAGGGTGGCAGAGGCGCCCCACAAGTAGTGAAATGCTAGCTCTGGAACCAATTTAACGTGCCACTGTGACTGTGAGCAGCAGCAGTGGCAGGCCAATTTAAGGATGGCTTATTTGGGAGAAAGAAGTCAGGAAGCCTGGGACACCAAAGACAGAACCATGAAAGGAGAAGCAGGCTCTGGGCAGTGGCTGGATGTTTCTTTTTTGGCACAGGGGACAGAGTCTCACTCTATTGTCCTGGGTAGAGTGCCTGAGTGTCAGCGTAGCTCACAGCTACCTCAAACTCCTGGGATCAAGCAATCAATCCTCTTGCCTTAAGCCTCCAAGTAGCTGGGACCACAGGCATGTGCCACATGCCTGGCTAGTGGATGCACTTTTTAGATTAAGCATGCATTACTTATAGATTAAAAGACAATAAAGAACGGTTACAAACTAGTTAGTATCTTATACCACATTCCCAACTGCAGATAACAACATTCCCTTCTTATTTTAGGAGAGTAAGAATTAAAAATTAAACATAATATTCTGTATCAAATGTTTATTGAGCAGTTTAAACCTACATAGACCTTTCAGATATGGATAATCAAATATTATAGTTTATAATAATTTGTTCATACCTGCCCCAGAAGGGGTACATTGCGCTTTAAAGTGGAGACAGAAGCAAAGGCATAAGGAGTCTGGGAATGGTACACCACGTAAGTGGGTCTGTACTGGTTTGGCTTTGTGTACTGCGTTCCCCAGGCGATTCGAATCCAGACTGCATGGTCCTCAGTGTCTCGGAAGCTGACTGTTACCTTATAAAAAAAGATTTACGTTTCCTAATTAATATCTCATTGTGGCACCAATCTTTTTTTCTTTTTTTTTGAGACCAGGTCTTGCTCTGTTGCCTAGGTTAGAGTGTAGTGATGTCATCATAGCTCACAACAGCTTCAAACTTCTGGGCTCAAGTGATCCTCCTGTCTCAGCCTCTCGAGTAGCTAGGATTGCAAGTGTGTGTCACCATGCTTGGCTAATTTTTTTGTAAGTTTTATACAGAATCTTGCTATATTGCCTGGGGTACTCCCAAACTTTTGAGCTCAAGTGATCTTTCTGCCTCAGCCTCCTCGAGTGCTCAGATTATAGGTGTGAGCTACTGTGCCAGGTCAGAAAATTCTTTTCAAGAAGTACCATCAGAGACCGGGCACAGTGGCTCACACCTGTAATCCCAGCACTCTGAGAAGCTGAGGTGGGTGCATCGCCTAAGCTCAGGAGTTAAGACCAGCCTGAGCAAGAGTGAGACCCCCGTCTCTTAAAATATCATGCATTGTGGTGGGCACCTGTAGTCCTAAGTACTGGGGAGGCTGACACAAGAGGATCACAGGAGTTTGAGGTTGCTGTGAGCTAGTCTGACGCCATGGCAATCTACTGAAGGTGAAAGTGAGACTCTGTCTCAAAACACAAACAAACAAACAAACAAACAAAAAAGAGCAGTTACAAGCAGGGTATGACACCAACATTTTTCAATAATTGCTTGGGCTTGTGCTGAAAACTGTTCCTCCTCTTGTAAGAGCTTATGCAGTGAGGCAGCCTTACTAATGAGATATGTTTTATAATGAAGCCTTCTTACCATTTAGTACAGACCTAGCATGCACCATAAAGTTTAACAGTAAGACTTCTATGTAGTAATTAGCTTAAAAATATACTAACACCAGTGCTTTTATGCAGTTAGCTCAGAGGCCAAAAATTACTTTGAAGGATTATGTGGTGAGAATATAGGAAGTTTTATTTAATTTTGTTTCCATTTCATGAAATACAGGCCTTCAAAACTTTTAAATAAGATTGCCAGTTGGTGTGGAATTTAATAGCCTGGTCCTAGATTATCAGCTCACCCATGATTCACCTTCCCCTTGGGCTCTGACCTTGCAAAGGAGGAACTTGAGGCAGGTGCATATGGCTTGTCCACGTCTCTTTCCTCCAGAAAAAGTGGGTTGTTACGGTGGTCGCTGCCACCAGCAAACCCTGCCGACTTTTTATCTAGCTGCTTTTCCAAATTCCTTTGGTGGTGCAGAGCCAGAGGACTCTCCAGTCTGGGGCGTGGAGGTACAGTGCTGTCTGATTTTCCCCAGCAGGCAGCACAGCGCTTGGGTCCATTAGGTGCTCAGTGGGCCTCTACTGGCCTGAATGAAGGTCTTATTCTGAATAGCTTCTTTGTTTCACATTATAAACACAAATACAAGCAAAATGACAATAAAATTAAGGCTGCTTCAGAGCTGTGTTGACCATTACTGGAACCACTCGTGGCTATTAACTTAAATCCCTTAAAGTTTGATAGGATTAAAAATTCAGCTGCTCAGTCACAGTGAGTGCCTACTAGCCACATGTGGCTGCTAATTAGCATATTGGACAGTGCTGACTAAGAACATGTCCAATTGGGTGCAGTGGCTCAAACCTGTAATCCCAGCACTTTGGGAGGCTAAGGCAGAACTACTTGAGGCAAAGAGTTTGAGACCCACCTGAGCAACATAGTTAGGCCATGTCTCTACAAAAAAATTAGATGGGTCTGGTGGTGTATAGCTGTGCTTCCAGCTACTCAGGAGACTGAGGAAGGAGGCTCACTTGAGCCTCAGAATGTGAGGTTACAGTGAACTATGACTGGGCCACTGTGTTCTAGCCTTGGTGACAGACAGAGATCTTCTCTCTAAAAAAAAAGAGTATATCCATAATGCAGACAGCTCTATTGGGCGTTACTGCTTTTGAGAAAGAAGGATCAGGTCTTGAATGGACAGATGAGAAAGAAGGGGAAATTTGTGTAATTTTTAGTGTATGTCTTTGATATGGTATAGAACAGTATGGAATATTACATGTACTCACTGAATTTCTTACAGATAAAAGCACTAAGATAGTAGCAAATTTTAAGTGCACAGATGTCATTAACTTGAATTTTATGTAAATTAAGGTGAATATTATGCTTACATTTTTTAATGCTCTCTGCAGAATTTTCTTAAATGAACTTTTGAATTGTTTCATATCAAAAAGGTTCACATCTTCATCTGTCAAAGTGGGAAAACAAAGAAATATTAAGGGAACTAAACTGGTCTTTAATGATAAAAACATTTGTAAAGATACTGAAGCTAAAAACAAAAAAACCCCCCCAAAAAACCAAGATACTGAAGCTAAGCATTTTATATAATTCCAGAGTAATAGTTGTTAAGTCACACAAGTGCTGCTAGGACCTCTGACACTGCACTACCAAATATATTTTTGATTTTCCATAAATGAGTCACAAATAATCACCTCATTTTGAAAGAAAACAGATTTGGGCGGTGCCTGTGGCTCAGTCAGTAAGGCGCCGGCCTCATATACTGAGGGTGGCGGGTTCAAACCCGGCCCCAGCCAAACTGCAACAAAAAAATAGCCGGGCGTTGTGGCGGGTGCCTGTAGTCCCAGCTACTTGGGAGGTTGAGGCAAGAGAATCACCTAAGCCCAGGAGCTGGAGGTTGCTGTGAGCTGTGACGCTATGGCACTCTACTCAGGGCAATAAAGTGAGACTCTGTCTCTTAAAAAAAAAAAAGAAAGAAAACAGATTTAAGGGGGACATACTGTTATTCATTTTTAAATTGCCAAAATGTCAAATACAAGTATTCAATTCAAGATAGAAAATATTACCTGGTCCTTTACTCATCTGAAATACATCCCAAATTTTCTGGTGCCGATGAACTTGAGTATCTGAGAGAGGCAAGCAGGGCTCACTACTTAGTATGATATCATAGAACTTTGAAGCAATGTGCTTATAACTAGATCTTTTTAATAATATAAAACTCAGGAAGATAACAGTAATTTATAAATTAGATTGTACAGATTTTCATTCAAAATACAAACTTTACATGAATTACATTTCCTTCCTACAAATAAAACAAACCATCACTGCTTGATTCACCCACCCTAGATGACGCAGTGGAGCTGCAGCATTTACTCCCGTGTCAGTCGGCCCCCGAGTCTGCTCCATAGTGACAGGGAGTGCTGGGTTCCATGTGACCGACAGTTCTGTCGTCAGTCCTTTGCCTGGAGCCTCTTCGAGCTCCTTCCAGACCTCATTCTGCTGTCCACTCAGAATGGCCCACCCTGTTCACCCCTGCCCAGTCACCCTGCCTTAGTTCCTGTTAAGGGAACAGGATACATTATATATTCTGATGTTCATCTGTATATTGCTCCAATTAGATTCTTATTTATTTATTTATTTATTTTTATTGTAGTTTTAGCAGGCCCAGGCTGGGTTTGAACTCACCACCCCTGCTACATGGGGCTGGCGCTCTAACCACTGAGAACAGGCATCCCCCCTCATTAGATTCTTATTGAAATGAGGGCCTGTTCACTATTGTCCCAGGTCTAAATTTGACTGCCTGGCACGGAGTGAGCATTCAGTATATATTTGGCAAACGAATGAATGAATAAATGTATAAGGGTATCCAGAAGATACCCTTCAGGAGTTATAAGCTTGAGAGTACCTTTGAGAAGAAATGGCCCTAGAAAGTTAGCAAGTTCAATGCTACGCTCCATTCTTCTGGCTTACAGCTGTCCCTGCATAGTGTAAATACAAATCACCAAAACTTACATATGATGTCTAAAACGGCTGCATCATTGAGACTTGCATGCTTTTCCTGAAAGAGAGGGTAAGTTCTTTAGTAACTGTGGTGATACCCCAGTCAAAGCACATTTTAGGACTGGTAAGAACACACCATGTGCACACTCGCAGTGATTTGCTGACATCCTGTCTAACATCTATGTTCTCCTGTTAACCAACAGATGTATCTTCTGATTCAAGTCTCAGTCCAGGCACTCATAATCATCCTCCCACAATTTATTACTCATTTATTGGTATTTAAACTTTATTGAGGTATAGTGATCATACATTGAACTGCACATAAAGTGTACAATTTGGTTAAGTTTCGACTTGCAGATACAGCCATGAAACAGTCACCAGATAGTGACCAGTCCCTCCAAATTATCAAATGCCTCTTTCGTATTCCCCTTCCCAACCTTCTCTGTCCTCATTTCTTTCTCTCCCAACCCTTGGTCCTGAGGCTACCAATGATTTGCTTTTTATCACTACCAATTTGTTTGCATTTTCTAGAGTTTCATAGGATTGTTAAGTAAGTATATACTCTCTTTTTTGCGGGGTGAGGGTCAGGTTTCCTTTACCAAGCATAATTATTTTGATATTAATCTATGATTTTGCATCTGTGGATAGTTCATTCTTTTTTATTGCTGAGTACTAGTCCATGGTATGGATATATCACAATTTGCTTACACATTTACCTGCTGATGGACATTTGGGTTGTTTCCAGTTTGGGGCTATAAGGAATAATATTGCTGTGACCATTAGAGTACAACTTTGTGTGGACCTGTTTTCATTTCTCTTGGGTAAATGCCTAGAAGGAGAATAGGCCGAATCACATGGTAAACATGAGTCTTAACCTTTTAAGGAACCACCAAACATTTCCAAACTGCTGTAACCTTTTACTAAATTCCTACAGGAGAGCTCCTATCTCTCCACATCCCAGTGACTACTAATTTTGATCAATCTTTTAAATTTTAGTCAATTGTATTAAGTGCTTTAGAGACCTTATTGAGGCTTTAATTTGCATTTTCTCTAATAACTAATGATTTTGAGTATCTTCTCTTTTTCTTGTTTTTTTTTTTTGCAGTTTTGGCCAGGGCCAGGCTCCAACCCGCCACCCTCAGTATATGGGGCTAGTGCCCTACTCCTGAGCCATAGGTGCCTCCCTGAGCATCTTTTCTTAAGTTAATTTGCCATCCATATACATTTTTCGAGGAAGTGTGTTTAATCAAACCATTTGCCCATTTTTAAAGATGAGTTGTTTTCTAATTATTAACTATTGAGTATTATTTCTATAGTCTAGATATAAATTCTTTATCAATGACTTAGAAATAGTTTCTACTAGTCTATAGCTTTTCATTCTCTTAATAGTAGTTTTCAAAGAAAAGTAGTTATTCATTTTGATGAAGTACTATTTATCAATTAATGTTTCTTTTCTTTTTTTTTTTGAGACAGCGTGTCACTATGTTGCCCTGGGTAGAGTGCTATGGCATCACAGCTCACAGCAACCTCAAACTCTTAGGCTTAAGCGATTCTCTTACCTCAGCCTCCCGAGTAGCTGGGACTACAGGTGCCCGCCACAACACCTGGCTATTTTTTGGTTGCAGTTGTCTTTGTTGTTTAGCAGGCCAGGGTAGGGCTCAAACCCGTCAGCTTGAGTGTATATGGCTGGCACCCTGCCCACTGAGCTATGGGCGCTGAGCCTAATGTTTCTTTTATAGATGGTGTTTTCATATAAAACTGAGGAAGATAACAGTAATTTATAAATTAGATTGTATAGATTTTCAGGCCTAATCTAGTTAGTACCTAATCTAGTTCAAGGTCACTAAGATTTTCTCCTGTTTTCTTTTACATGTTTTCTAGTTTCAGGTATGACATTTGGGTCATGGATCCATTTTGAATTAATTTTTTTATATGGTGTGGGGATGGATTAGTTCATTTTTTATAATATGAGTGTCTAATTACAGCACCATTTGTTGAAAAGGTAATCCCTTCTTCACAGAATTGCTTTTTGTAGCTGTATAAAAAAATCAGCTAACTGGCAGCACCTGTGGCTCAAAGGAGTAGGGCACTGGCCCCATATACTGGGGGTGGTGGGTTCAAACCCAGCCATGGTCAAAAACTGAAAAAAAAAAAAAATCAGTTAACCATATATATGTGGATCTATTTTTTATTTTATTTTATTTATTTCTTTTTCTATTTTTGTTGTTGTTGTTGTTGCAGTTTAGCTGGGGCCAGGTTTGAACCCACCATCGTTGGTATATGGGGCCAGTGCCCTACTCACTGAGCCACAGGCGCCGCCCATGTGGATCTATTTTTAGACCATATCCTGTTGGTTCAACCTATTTGTCTGTTTGCCAGCACCTTTTGAATGTGTCCCCTAAAGGAACCCCCAATTCAACAGTTTAGAGGTGGGACCTTTAAGAGGTGATGAGCTCTTTAGGACTCTGCCCTCATGAGTATATTAATGCCGTTATCACGACAGTGGGTTCCTGACAAAAGGGTGAGTTCAGCCCCCTTCTGCTGGTGTGCACACATGGTTGTGCTTGCTCATACGTGTACACACGTGCTTTCTTGTCATGTTATGATGCTGCAGGAAGGCCCTTGACAGATGTAGGCCTCTTGACCTTAGACTTCTCAGCCTCCAGAACCATAAGAAATACATTTCTGGGCTCGGTGCCTGTGGCTCAACGGGCTAAGGCGCCAGCCACGTACACCTGAGCTGGCGGGTTCGAATCCAGCCCGGGCCCGCCAAACAACAATGACGGCTGCAATCAAAAAATGGCCGGGCGTTGTGGCAGGCGCTGTAGTCCCAGCTACTTGGGAGGCTGAGGCAGGAGACTCGCTTGAGCCCAGGAATTGGGGATTGCTGTGAGCTGGGATGCCATGGCACTCTATCCAGCGTGACAGCTTGAGGCTCTGTCTCAAAAAAAAAAAAAGAAATACATTTCTGGCTCGGTGCCTATAGTTCAGCATCTGGGGCACCAGCCACATGCACTGGGGCTAGAGGGTTTGAACCCAGCCCGGGTCTACCAAACAACAATGAGACCTACATTTATGTTTTTATTTCTGAGACAAAGTTGTACTCTGATTCCTGGGATACAGTGCCATGGACTCAGGCTAGCTCATAGCAACCTTGAACTCCTGCCCTCAAGCGATCCTTCTGCTTCACTCTCTCAAGTAGCTGGGAGAACAGGTGCCTGCCATAACACCCAGCTGGTTTTTCTACTTTGAGTAGAGATGGGATCTCAGTCTTGCTCCAGCTGGTCTTGAACTCCTGAGCTCAAGCGATGCTCCCATCTCAGCCTCCCATAGTGCTAGGATTACAGGCATGAGCCACCATGTCAGGCCAAAAAGTATATTTATTTAAAAATGAATAAGGCAAGGCTACAGTGTAACATGAAAATTCTTTGTACTATACTTACAACTTTTCTGAGAGTCTGAAAACATTTCAAGTCAAAAAACAATAAGTAAATATGCGTAAAAGAAAAAGTAACTCTTTCCTCACAACTTTGCCAACATATCTAGGTATTATCTTTTCACTTTTTTTTTTTTTTTTTTTTTGAGACAGAGCCTCAAGCTGTCACCCTGGATGGAGTGCTGTGGCATCACAGCTCACAGCAACCTCCAACTCCTGGGCTCAAGCGAGTCTCCTGCCCCTGCCTCCCAAGTAGCTGGGACTATAGGCGCCCGCCACAACGCCCGGCCATTTTTTTTTGGTTGCAGCTATCATTGTTGTTTGGCGGCCCGGGCTGGATTTGAACCCGCCAGCTCAGGTGTACATGGCTGGCGCCCTAGCCCGTTGAGCCACAGGCGCCGAGCCTATCTTTTCACTTTTGATAATTGGCTAAGTTAAAAAAATAAGAAGAAAAAAATACTGCTCATTATTTTAATGTGCATTTTTTTCTCTCATTCACTTTTTCCTTCTTACTGATTTGTAACCAATCCTTGTTAAGTTGGAAAAGACAATTAAAAATTAGCTACAGTACAGGAATACACAGACCTCATCACTTCACAAATAGTTTAGCAGCTGCCTTAAATCCCTTTTGGACTAAAGAATAGAAAAAAGACAACCACAAAGGGTTTGCATGTTTTTGAAGACTAATCACTTTTAACATGTTACCTCACACAGCAGAGCTAAGTGCTGAACGATAGATTCCTTTCTCTCACGGAAATTTACGGTCTGCAGTTGATTTTCTGACAAAAAATCCCAGGCTTTTAGGATTGTTGTCATTTCAGTCAAGGGGATTTTCAAGAGGGTCCTCTTGATAAACTCAGCAAGAGCTTCATCCATTTCTTTGGCCCTTTAATAAAAACAAAAACAGCACAACAAGGTATTAACCAAATACAGACTTTTCCAGGATGTTTTTAGGTGGGATTTTGATCGGTAGGTCAAACACCCAAATGTTTACCTTTTCTCAGCCACACTCTGTAAACATGAAGATTTAATTATTTTCTCCTTAAGTTGTGTGTTTAAGTATGTTTTCAAGTATTAAAGTTTAGTGCTGGCTCGGTACCTGTAGCTCAGTGTTTAGGGCATCAGCCAGGCAGATGGGTTTAGGGCATCGGCCAGGCAGATGGGTTCAAACCTGGCTCGGGCCTGCTAAACGACAATGACAACTGCAACAAAAATATAGCTGGATGTTGTGGTGGGCTCCTGTAGTCCCAGCTACTTGGGAGGCTGAGGCAAGAGAATTGCTTAAGCCCAAGAGTTTGAGGTTGCTGTGAGCTGTGACACCACAGCATTCTACCAAGGGTGACAAAGTGAGACTGTCTCAAAAAAACAAAAAAAAACTAGTGCTATCTTTCCTTTTCTGACTAAAGTAGTTTTATCTTTTGATGGCAATGAGTATAAATCATTCATTCATTCACTTATTTTTTTTTTTTTTGAGACAGAGCCTCAAGCTGTCACCCTGGGTAGAATGCTGTGGCATCACAGCTCACAGCAACCTCCAATTCCTGGGCTCAAGCGAGTCTCTTGCCTCCGCCTCCCAAGTAGCTGGGACCACAGGTGCCCGCCACAACGCCGGGCCATTTTTTGGTTGCAGCCGTCATTGTTGTTTGGCGGGCCCGGGCTGGATTCGAACCCGCCAGCTCAGGTGTACGTGGCTGGCGCCTTAGCCCGTTGAGCCACAGGCGCCGAGCCCATTCATTCACTTATTCATGTAACTAATTACTGAGCACCTGTGCATGCCAGGCATTCTTCTAGGCACTGGGGATCAGTATGTCTTTGGCCAAAAAGGCAAAAATCCATTTCAGTATGGAGCATCCACTCTCGTAGGTAGAGAGAGACAAGAGGAAAATCACAAAATATGTTAAAAGTGAGAAGTGCTGTGGAGAGATTGGAATAGTGCTAGGCAGGCGGGGAGTGAGGTGAGGGGGTGGTTGGAGAGAGTAGGCCTCATAGAGAAATTGACATTTGAGGCGATCCTTGCAGTAGAGGGAGGGAGTCATGTGGTAGAAAGTTTCCAAGCAGACTGAGTAAGGTGGCTTAAGCCTGTAATCCTAGCTCTCTGTGAGGTGGGAAGATCGTAAGCTCAGGAGTTTGAGACCAATCTGAGCAAGAGCCCCCCTCCACCCCCCACCCCCACTAAAAATAGACAAACTAGCTGGGTGTTGTGTCAGGTGCCTGTAGTTTCAGCTATTTGGAAGGCTGAAGCAGGGGGATCACTTGAGCCCAGGAGTTTGAGGTTACTGTGAGCTATGATGACACCACTGCACTCTACAGTGAGACTCTGTCTTTTTTTTTTTTTTGAGGCAGAGCCTCAAGCCGTCACCCTGGAGAGAGTGCCATGGCATCACAGCTCACAGCAACCTCCAATTCCTGAGCTCAAGCGAGTCTCCTGCCTCTGCCTCCCAAGTAGCTGGGACTACAGGTGCCCGCCACAACGCCCGGCCATTTTTTTTTTTTTTGGTTGCAGCCGTCATTGTTGTTTGGCAGGCCCAGGCTGGATTCGAACCCGCCAGCTCAGGTGTATGTGGCTGGCGCCTTAGCCTGTTGAGCCACAGGCGCCGAGCCGAGACTGTGTCTTTAAAAAAAGAGAGAGAGAGAAAAGTTTTCCAGCAGGGGGAATAGCAAGTGCAAAAGCCTTGAGGTGAGAGCCTGCCTGGGGCCTTCAGAGAACTGGGAGGCAGTGGCCTCCAATGGAGGAGGAGAAAGAAAGACAAGGAATCCAGGAGGAGGTGAGGTCAGACACAACGGAGGACCCTGAGGGCCACCGCAAGGGCTATAGCTTTTACTCTGGCAGGTGTTGAGCAGAGGTGAAAATACACTCCTGCTTGGGTTTTCTTTTTTTTTTTTCTCTTTTCTTGGCCCTGTAGAAATGTGACCACTTAGGTTTTCTATTACAGTCAATCCTGTACTGAGAACACAGTCTGAGGAGGCAAGTGTGGAAGCTGGAGGCCAGTGGGGAGGTCACTGCAATAATGCAGGTAGAAGGTGGGCCCAAGTGGAGGGTGAGCAGAGGTTGGGTTTGGGTATGCTTTTAAGATGGAGCTCACAGGATTTCTTGATGGATTAGATATGGGCTGTGAGACCAAGAGAAGAATGAAAAATGAAACCAAGCTTTTAATCAGACACATCAAAAGATGAAGTTGCTATTAGCTGAGATGGCCAAGATGAATGGGGCAAAAGTAAGCTCAAGATCTCTGTAATTCTGATCTCGATTTGATCTGTAATTTGATCCTATAAATGTTAAGGTAACTGTGAGATTCCACGTGGCGATACTTAACAACTGGATTTATGAGTCCAGAGGACATGCTCAGAGCTGCAGGGGACCTTTCCTGCCTCATGCTTAAACGTGAGATTCTTAAATTGTCTGAAAGATCTTGAGCCCCAAATCTGATGTGGCTCCCGCAGCAAAAGGCAAGGACAGTAATTTCCAGGAGCATGACCTAGGGGCCACATTAAAGCTGTGGCATAGGGAAGAGAGATTCTGAGCACTTTTTTTTCCCAGAGTCTCACTTTATCACCTTAGAATGCCGTGGCGTCACACAACTCACAGCAACCTCCAACTCCTAGGCCTAGGCGATTCTCTTGCCTCAGGCTCCCGAGTAGCTGGGACCACAGGTGCCCACCACAACACCCGGGTATTTTTCCGTTTTTGCAGTTTGGCCGAGGCCAGGTTTGAACCCACCACCTTCGGTATATGGGGCCGGTGCCTACTTGATGAGCCACAGGCGCCGCCCCCCACCCCCTTTTTGAGACAGAGTCTCACTTTGTCACCCTTGGCAGACTGCTGTGGCATCACAGCTCACAACAACCTCAAACTCTTGGGCTTAAGTGATTCTCTTGCTTCAGCTTCCTGAGTAGCTGGGACTACATAGGTGCCTGCCACAACACCCAGTTATTTTTAGAGATGGGGTCTCACTCTTGCTCAGGCTGGTCTCAAACAGGTTAGTTCAGGTAACCCACCCACCTCGGCCTCCCAGAGATCTAGGAATACAGGCCCGAGCCACTGTGCCCAGTGGTTCTGAGCACTTGTATTTCTCTCCTCAAGGCAACTGTGGGCCAAGGGTGACAGCTATTCTTAACTCTGCTACCTCATTTGGGGACACTGATGGGCATCTGTCTTTTTCTTTTAATATAGAACATAAAAACCTAGTAAATGTGACTTCTAAACAGGGTTATCTGTAGACTTTAGCTTTCTTTGATAGCGTATCTTCTAGGAAGGTACACATAGGCCTTAATGTCCATGTTTAAGACAGAAGGCAGAAGGCAGGCTGTCAATCTCCACTGCTGCCATCACAATTCTGAGTTTTCTGTGGACTACCAGAATTTCTCCCTGAATGTACCGTATTTCTGTCATGTCAAGTGTTTAAATACTGAACATAAATTATCATTGCTCACTTTTGAGAAGATATGGGTAGATGACTATACTTTAAAAATATACAATTTGTAAAACAATTGTACAACAAAAATAAAGAGGAAAGACTAAGTTCTTTAGGAAGAGAAAAATAATTAATTAAAATCGTAGAAAAGACTCAGGATCAGGAAAATGGAGTCTGATTTGTTTCCTTGTCCAGGGTTAAGAGTAAAATCTTCCCCATGGTCTCCAAAGCCCTGTGTTGTCTGGCACTTACTTCCCTCTCCTTCACTTTCTGACCTGGTCCAGCTACACTGGCCACTTAGCCGTATAAAAAAAAAAAAAGATGTTTGGACAAGGTTTATTGCATTTGCAGTCACCCCATCTAGAAAGTTCTTCCTTCACATACTCATTTGTGTGACTTCTTGTAATTCTGGTCTTAGCTAGCTGAGATAGCTCCTCTTGAGAGACTTATTTCCACCTCCAAATCAAGTTACTCCCCCACCTTCCACAGTCTTTGCAGAACTATCTGAAGTGGAACTCCTTTTCCCCAGCTTAACAGCTTGTCACTGCAGTGAAAAGTCTAGAAAGCTCGCGAACTTAATGGACTATTGTGGAACGAATGACTACATACTCTACGCAGTACGTCTGGGGAGATAACCCGGGAAGCATTAGAACTCCACAGTGAACCACCAAACCAACACTTCCTATTAAGAGCACTTGGAACTGGGATAGCTGATAAAATAAAGAACGCTGGGCCTTTACCAAGCTAAACAGAGGGAGAATGCATGCAGGGCTTCAGAAGGAGGGCTCTGAGTAAAGTCTGCAGTACACCACTCTAAAGAAATCTGGTGGAGTGTACTCAACCTTGCAGTTAATAAACGTTTCCCCGTGACTAACTTTCCTTATTCTTCCCAGCGCTTTAGCACAGAGCCTGCACAGAGAAGGTTCTCAAGACAAGCTTGACAAAAAAGGGCCTGCAGACGTACACCGCTGAGAGGTTCGTAAGGGGTAAGGCGACAGGTACACGGACGAAAAATGAAGGACGCCGAGATGAGATCGCGGACAAAACAAAACCCCAACTCTGGACAAGGCGGCAACCGGTAGCTCGGATAGCTGCGCAGCCCGGCACGTGACAACGAGGCACGCTTTGCATCCCCGCGCTCCCACGGAAGGCTCGGCCCCGCCCACCGCGGACGGAAGTGACGTCACGGCCGCGCTAGCGTCACCGCCCGCTCTCATTCCAACCTCCTTCTAGCTCCCCGCCTCCAACCCGAAAGCTAGCTTCTTTCCTGAGCCCTAGGACACGCGGCAGTGGGGAAAAAGGCGCCCCGGAGGCCTGCGGCTTGGCTTCTTCAGGGCTCCCGCACCCGTCCGGGGCCCGATCCTGTACCGCCAAGGACTCTCTTACCGGCCCACATCTCCAGCCGTCCAAATCCTCGGCCGCAGTTCCCGCCCGCCGCGCCTTCAAAGCCGCCAATTGCAGTTCCCGTCGCCCGTCAGGCTCCGCCCACCAGAGCTCAAACTTGGGGCGGTATCTGGCATACGGGGGGCCGCCTGGGAGGAGCCACAGAAGTGAACCTCGCTCTGGCCCCGTGTCGCTCTTCCTCGTAGAGAAGATTGTTTAAGTGAAGTTTAGTCTCAGTTAAGATATTTGGCTTGTTGGTTCGGCCTGTTGCGTAGGCGCTGCCGTGTCTCGGAGCTCGCGCGGCCCACCCCCCTACAGTGCCCGAAAATGGGCGCGCCCAAGCCGGGCGGTGCCTGCGCCTCAGGTGCGGCGGGGGCGGGCCGGCCGTGAGCACGCCCGGGCGTCCGCCGCCTGTGCTGCCCGCTGTTCCGGCCCCCGGGGCCGCCGGCTGTCGGCGAGGACGTTTCCGCTGTGGACCACTTCAGCGTTCCCGGTGTGGTCGCGAGTCGGGTGAGTCCCGGGAGTCCGGGCTGTGCTGAGGGGCGGTCCCGTGTCCTTCCTCCTGTTCCCTGAGGGTGCGCGCCCCGCGGGGCCACGTCCTGCGGCGCTGCCCGCTGTCCGCCGTCACTGCGGGACCGGGACCGAGGCAGGGCCGGCCCCCGCGGCCTCATTCCGGCAGCGTTGGAATTTGCTGGGGTGTCCGGAGTGCGTGTTGAGGGCTCTGCCCTCCGGTGTTTGGCGGGGACAGGCGGTGGTTGAGGGCAGGCTTTGCTCACTCGCGGTTGGATCCCGTCCGCCACTCAGCCTGGTGACCTTGGGCGGCTCCTGCGCTCTCTGAGCCTCGGCTTTCCCGCTGTAGGTGGGTACCTGTCGCATCGGCTTTGAGACGTGAAGCCCTTACTTCACGCAGTTGGAGGCGCTGAGCGCTCAGGAAAATGTCTTGTTATTGCTCATCTAGGAAATGAGCATTTGCGTGTAGAGAATGCGGGTCTGGTACCGCTTATCTCAGCTTCAGTGACAGTTGTCACTCATCCGTGTTGGGACACGAGAGTCCTTTAAGATCTCCATTAGCCCACTTTGCAAGGAAAGTGGACGTTTCGATCTCTTGGGTTGAAGGACTTGCGTTTGTGTTTTCACAGAAGAGATTTTATGTAGAGTCTTTCAGTAAGTTTTGGAAACCTTTGTTTAAAGCTTTATATGCTTGAAGTTTGCAGTGGCAAAGGAATTCTGTCGCCACTGTCCTTTGTATTGCCTATACGTACAAGCTTTTGCATTCGTTAATTTAAAACGAGCCTCTTCCCATCCTTTTTTTACTGTACTGAAATCTGAACTAATTCTCAGTCTCTGCTTATCATGAATTCAACATTCAGCAAGCATTTATTGGGCATTTATGATGTGCATTTACAAGAGTACTCATTCACTAGCCTGTGCATTCTTTGAAGTATATTTTGGTATTTTTCTTTGAAATTCACTTGACGTGGCAGAGTGCTGAGTACCTAATAAGTACTAATAAATGTTTGTTCAAGGAAAACTACAACGTGGGCCCATTCCTTTAGAAAATTTACTCGATGGCAATTGTTTAGATGTGGTCACTTTGTGTTGGGGTAAGTAGAAGCGGGTAGGGTTGGCAATCCCTGTTATGTCTGCTACCTCTGCGGTAATAATGGTTCATAGTTTGAAAAAGTTGAAAAATGCTAATTTAACTGACATCAGGGCCTTCTGAATGTAGGCTTTTAAAAGTTGTGTCTTAGGAAGCATAAAGTGTTAGTTTATAGTGTTTTAATGAGAACCGATTCTTCAGACTCAACAGACTCTTTTGGCCTTATTTTTTGCTTATTTTAAAGCAACATTAGAAATTGCTAGTGTAGGCTCGGCCTCTTTGGCTCAAGCAGCTAAGGCACCAGCCACATACACTTGATCTGGTGGGTTCGAATCCAGCCCTGGCTGCCAAACAAAAATGACAGCGCCGGTAATCCCAGCTACTTGGGCAGGAGAATTGCTTGAGCCCAGGAGTTGGAGGTTGCTGTGAGCTGTGATGTGACGGCACTCTACCCAGGGTGACAGCTTGAGACTCTGTCTCAAAAAAAAAAGCAGTTGTTACTATAGTGTTTACTTCTTCCTGTGCAGGCGCACAGTAGCAAAATCTTTCTAAAGAAGAACCAAGTGGCATTAAAGTATGTGTACAAGGTTCTGCCCTGTGATTACAGATCTGCCAGAATGTGTTATCTGCCGGAATGCTTACTGATTTATGCTACAGTGAATATTAATATATTGCTTGCTCTTGATTTGTTTATTTTCTAAAATTCTGCCACCTGGTGGTTGAAATCTGCTACCATACTCAATAGGGAGATTTTATCTGGGAGCTGGTAGACTAAGGTGAGGGAATGAATGAAGTTAGAGTAATTGTTACACCTTCAGAGAGAGTACCCTACTGCTTTTACCCTCCCACTCAAGTCCCAAGAAGAAGTTAAACTTGTTTTGTGAGGGGCCTTTTAGCCAGATATCAAAACATCACATTTTCACAGTTGAAAAAATTTTTAAGTGTTTCAGTGGACTGTTTTGGTACCGTGTGCATGCTTGGGGAAGTGGATTTGGCTGGCAGGGGAGGGAGGTGCCATAATCATGACACATGTCCCTTTTCAATGTTTTCCTTTCTTTTCTTTTCTTCTCTTTTTTTTCTTTCTTTCTTTTTTGAGACAGAGTATCACTTTGTCACCCTGGGAAGAGTGCCGTTATGTCTAGCTCACAGCAACCTCATGCTCTTGGGCTGAAGAGATTCTCTTGCCTCAGCCTCCCAAGTAGCTGGAACTTACAGGTGCCCACAGCACATTTGGCTAATTTTTCAATTTTTAGTAAAGACAGGGTCTCTCTCTTGCTCAGACTGGTCTCAAACTCCTGAGCTCAAGGGATCCTCCCACCTTGGCCTCCCAGAGTGTTAGGATTATAGGCATGAGCCATTTGCCACTTGCCATAGCAAGTATTTTTCCTTTGCATATACATTTTATTTTGGGGCATAGCTTAAAATAATTTAATTATGATGTAGATTAGAGAAGAAAGTTAAGAATGCACTGCAAGAACGTATTCTATGACGTCATTAATTGACGACGCCACTCTCTTGGACAAGTTGGAACTGCAGATAACTCAGCTTCACGCAACTGCCTGCCTCACTGTTGGCCATCCAGTAAGATAATGTCCGCCGTTTGCAACCTCAACCCTTTGATTTCCAGTTCATTTTTCTGAGAGAAAATATTTCTGTCATTCAAAGGACATTGTCAGTGGCAGGCAAAGAAAACTGGAACTTGGCTGCATTTTCATTTTTCATTTCAGATAAATTCTTGGTGCAATAGCCTGATTAGTGATCTTCAGCCATGCTATGTTTGTGTGTGTCTTGTAGTTAATGAACAGTCATCTACTGGCATTTTTATAAGTTGGAATTTGAAATAGTGGCCGTACTGCAATTTTCTGGAATTATTTGTTCAGACTTTTAATTTGTTGGTAGTGAGAGGTGGATGGAAGTTAGAATTTCTCAGAACTTTATTTTAACACCTTGATTGAGGCATAATTTATATACTGTAAAATTCAGTCACTGTAAGTGAATTCAGTAATTTTAGTAAATTTGTGCTGTTAATGCAACCATTACCACAATTCAGGTTTTGTTGTTGTTGTTTTTGGAGACAAAGTCTCACTCTGTTACCCTGGGTAGAGTGCCATATCATCATCACAGCTCACAGCAACCTCAAAGTCTTGGGCTCAAGAGATTCTCTCGCCTCAGCCTCCCCAGTAGCTGAGACTACAGGCGCCTGCCACAGGGCCTGGCTAGTTCTTCTAGTTTTAGTAGAGACAGGTGGGAAGGGGGTGTCTCATCCTTGCTTAGGCTGGTCTCGAACTCCTGAGCTCAGGCAATCCACCTGCCTGGGCCTCCCACACTGTTAGGATTATATGCATAAGTCACTGCTCCTGGTCCACAATTCAGTTTTAGACCATTTTCATCACCCGAAAAGGTTTCTTTTTGTCCACTTGCAAATTAATCAACATCTTCACCTTTCAGTTCTAAGCAACCAATGATCTGCTTTTTGTTTCTATACATTTTCCCTTTCCAGACATTTTATATAATAGTCTTCTGCATCGGACTTTTTGTATAAGGTTTTTGAGGTTTATCCATGTGGAAACATGCATCTGTAATTCTTTCCTTTTAACTGCTAAATAGTATTACATTGCATAGATTAACCTATTTTGTTTATCAGTTTGGTTTGTCCATTTACCCCAATATCTTAAATTTGGATAGTTTCCAGTATTGGCTATTAGGAATATTGCTTGTGTGAACATTCACGTGCAGGTCTTTGTGTACATTTGTGGTTTTATTGTTCTTGGCTAGATTCCTAGGAGTGCAACTGCTGGGTCAGGTGGTAAGTTTGTTTTTAGCTCACTAAGAAATTGCTAAATAGTTTTCTATAGCCTTACTACTATTTGACATCCTCAGTAGCAATATATGAGGTCCAGTGTCTCCATATTCTAAGTCATTTTATTTTGGTGGGTGTGGTAGTATTTTATAGTTTTTTGTTTTTTTTTTTTTTTGAGACAGAGGTCCAGCTGTCACCCTGGGTAGAGTGCCATGGCATCACAGCTCACTGCAACCTCCAACTCCTGGGCTCAAGCAATTCTCCTGCCTCTGCCTCCCAAGTAGCTGGGACTACAGGTGCCCGCCACAAAGCCTGGCTAGTTTTTGGTTGCAGCCGTCATTGTTGTTTGGCGGGCCCGGGCTGGATTCGAACCCGCCTGCTCAGGTGTATGTGGCTGGCACCTTAGCCACTTGAGTCACAGGCGCCGATCTGGTATTTTATAGTTTTAATTTGCATGTCTGTATAGACTAATGATGATAACCATCTTTCCTAAGCATAATTAACCTATTTCTGCATTTTGTTTTTTTTTGGCAAACTAGCAATTCAAACCTTTTGTCCATTTTTTTGGTCTATTTGATCCTCCCTGCCTCCATAGGTGTTTCACTCTGTTACCCAGGCTAGAGAGAGTGCAGTGGCCTGATCATAGCTCACTGTAGCCTTGAATTCCTGGGCTCAAGCAGTAAGTCCTCCTGCCTCAGCCTCCTGAGGAGTAGCTGTGACTACAGGCACATGTCACCTCACCTGGCTAATTTTTTATTTTTTATTTTTTGAGACAGAGCCTCAAGCTGTCACCCTGGATAGAGTGCTGTGGCATCACAGCTCACAGCAGCCTCCAATTCCTGGGCTCTAGCGAGTCTCTTGCCTCCGCCTCCCAAGTAGCTGGGACTAAAGGCTCCGGTCACAATGCCCGGCCATTTTTTTTTTTTTTTTGGTTGCAGCCGTCATTGTTGTTTGGCGGGCCCGGGCTGGATTCAAACCCGCCAGCTCAGGTGTAACTGGCTGGCGCCTTAGTCCGTTGAGCCACAGGCGCCGAGCCTCACCTGGCTAATTTTTAAAAAAAATTTTGTAGAGGCAACTCCTGGCCTCAGTGTTCCTCCCACTTCACCCTCCCGAAGTGCTGGTATTACAGGTGTGAGTCATGGCACCAAAAATAAATAAAAACAAACAAATATTATGTTGCTCAACCATTACCACCATGTAGCTCAGATGTTTTGTGAAACCCATTAAACACTAATTCCCCATTCTGCCTCTGTCCATGGCAAATACCATTCTCCTTTGTCTCTATAATTTTGATTATTTTAAGTACCTCATACAAGTGGAAATGCACAGTATTAGTCTATTTGTGAGTGACTTATTTCACTCAGCACGTCCTTAAAGTTCATCTGTGTTGTAGCATGTCAGAATTGCCTTCTTTTAAAGGCTGGTTAACATTTCCTCGTATGTTTGGACGCCGCAGTGCCTATCCATTCATCTCTGTGGACGTGTGGGTTTGCTTCCATGTTTTAGCTATTGTGAATAATATATTATGAACACAGGCATACAACAAATAACTCTTGAAGATCCTGCTTTCAATTGGGGGGGTATGTAACTAGAATTGGAATTGCTGTGTCATATGGTAATTCTAGTTTTTAATTTTTCGAAGACATGCTATACCATTTTCCATAGTGGCGGTCCCAGTTTACATTCCCAGCAGGAGTGCACAGGTTTCCCAGTTTCTTCTTATGTTCACAACACTTTTTTTTTCCTTTTTTTTGATAGCTGCTGTTCTAAGGGGTGTGGGTTGGTTCTTATGTTTTTATTTTTAGGGAGCTTTTAAAAGATTAAAGAAAGTAATTGAGGCTGGGTGCGGTGGCTCACGCCTAATCCTAGCAGTCTGGGAAGTCGAGGCGGGTGGATTGCCAGAGCTTAGGAGTTTGAGACCAGCCTAAGCAGGAGTGAGACCCCATCTCTGAAAACAATCCAATGTTGTAGCTGGAGGCTGTAGTCCTAGTTACTGGGAGGCTGAGGCAAGAGGATCACTTGAGTCTGAGTTTCAGGCCGCTGTGAGTTATGATGCCATGGCACTCCACCCAGGGTGACAAAGCGAGACTCTAGCTCAGAAAATAAAAAAGGAACTAATCGGTTCTTTCTTTGGTGATCATTTTCGAATTAGAAAGAATTGATTTTAAAAAAAAGGATAGGTAAATAGCACTAAATAATTGTAGCAAACACCTCAAAATACTGTCTTTTCTTTCTTTCTTTCTTTTTTTTTTTTGGAGAGACAGAGTTTCACTTTATCTCCCTCGGCAGAGTGCCATGGTGTCACACAGCTCACAGCAACCTCCAACTCCTGGGCTTAGGCGATTCTCTTGCCTCAGCTGAGTAGCTGGGACTACAGGCGCCCACCACAACACCCGGCTATTTTTTTTGTTGCAGTTTGGCTGGGGTGAGTTTTGAACCCACCACCCTCAGTACATGGGGCCAGTGCTCTACCCACTGAGCCACAGGCACCGCCCCCAAAATTCTGTCTTTTCTTTGACGAAGCTTGCTAATCTCCCCTGCCTTGCAGTGAACCAATTTAACTTAATTCGACATTCCACCTTCAGGTTTTCAGTATAATAATTCGTTTTCTGGGTGTATCTGTTTCATTTTATTTCAAAATCAGCTTTTTGTTTAATTTCATTGTTAGATTTCTTTAGCCAGATGTTAAGAAGAAAGCAGTCCAGGCGGCACCTGTAGCTCAGTGGGGAGGGCGCCGGCCACATACACCGAAGGCTGGCGGGTTCAAACCCAGCCTGGGCCTGCTAAACAATGACAACTGCAACAAAAAATAGCCAGGTGTTGGGGCGGGCCCCTGTAATCCTAGCTACTTGGGAGGCTGAGGCAAGAGAATCACTTACGCCCAAGAGTTCGCGGTTGCTGTGAGCTGTGATGCTACAGCACTCTACTGAGGGCAACATAGTGAGACTCTATCTCAAAAAATAAATAAATAAATAAAATAAAAAGAAGAAGAAAGCAGGGCAGCTCCTGTGGCTCAGTGATAGTATGCTGACCCCATTTACTGAGGGTGGCGGGTTCCAGCCTTGCCCAGGCCAAACTGCAACAAAAATAGCCGGGTGTTGTGGCAGGCGCGTGTAGTACTAGCTACTCGGGAGGCTGAGGCAAGAGAATCGCCTAAGCCCAAAAGCTGGAGGTTGCTGTGAGCTGTGACTCTATGGCACTCTACTAAGGATGACAGAGTGAGACTCTTGACTCTAAAAAAAAGAAAAAAGAAAAAGGATTAATAAGCCAGTTCTCTTAATTAGTACAATTTAGTACAATTTCTCCTGAATAAAATGAGTTGTAATCAATTTTTGGAATGGGGGAATATTTGAAATCAGGCTTATTAATATAGATAGGCAAGCTGTTTCTGATTGAGCATCCATTTGAGTAGCTTGAGGATTCTCACTTTTCTTCTGTGAACTTGCAGGTTTTCTCAACACTACTGAGGACTTGCTGAGTATATTAAATCATTGGATAAGGAAGCTGAGCCTTAAGGTTAGTGATTTGCCAAAGGTTACAGCTGGTTAATGTTAACATTCTTTCTTGATAAAGGTCATTGAGGGCTGTTACAGAAAAATACTTTTAGGCAGTATTAACAAATACAGTCATGCATATTGAAGATACTCTTGTATCCACAGGTTGCAGTGCTGTGATTCATCACCTTCTAAAGATGCATCCTGACTTATCTCCACACTTGCACACTGAAGAATGCAACATCTTGATTAACTTGCTTAAGGAATGTCACAAAAATGTAAGAGTTCAGAAAAATGACTAAAGCCAAAATGAAACTTAGGTATAACAACCTGATGTAAAATGTTATCTCCATTAATGGAAGGGAATGATGATGTTTTAATTATTGATCTGAGCTTAGTAAAGATTAGTGCTCAGTGGGGGTGATGATTCATTTCCTTTTATGGTTAGTAAAAATTAAGCATGGTAGTTCATTAGGGAACTTTTGAAATGATATGTAACAGTTGGAATCCATGTTTCTAAATAAGATGCTTTCCCTTTCCTAATATGTCATGGGGTGTTAGAACAATTACATTCAATTTTGATTCTTCTGATCACAGTGAAATTATTCCAAGATTATCTGTTTCTGATGGCTACTGTTCTGTGTTTAATGGTAGTAGAAACATTTCATGTAATCAGATGTTTACTAGATGTGATTTGTGATTGGCCTAATCTGATGTTATGTGTGTAATTGTTAATGGAGTGGAAGTAAAATTCCATGGTTGAAACCCAAATAGAAAAGAAACCTGTATTTGGAATGTATTAAATCCAGCTGATATTTCTTTTTCCCCAGGGTAATGTCTCTAGTTTATTTTTATTTTTATTTATTTTTTATTGTTGGAGATTCATCGAGGGTACAAAGAACTAGGTTACATTGATTGCATTTGTTAGGTAAAGTCCCTCTAAAAATTGTGTCCTGCCCCCAAAAGGTGTGTCACACACTGACACCCCCCTTCCTTATCCAGTGATTTAATATACTCAGCTTATCATTAAAAAAGTCATACATCATGATCAAGTAGGTTTCATCCCAGGGATGCAAGGCTGGTTTAACATACGCAAGTCCATAAACGTTATCTACCATATTAACAAAAGCAAAAACAAAGATCATATGATCCTCTCAATGGATGCAGGAAAAGCATTCGATAAAATCCAGCATCCTTTTCTAATTATAACACTAAAGAGTATAGGCATATGTGGCACATTTCTGAAACTGATCGAAGCTATCTATGACAAACCCATATTTTACTGAATGGAGTAAAACTGAAAGCTTTTCCTCTTAGAACTGGAACCAGACAAGGTTGTCCTCTGTCACCATTACTATTCAACGTAGTGCTGGAAGTGCTAGCCAATACAATTAGGCAAGACAAGGAAATAAAGGGCATCCAAATGGGAGCAGAGGAGGTCAAACT
>CAUYRH010040173.1:0-10346 GCA_963574655.1 Perodicticus potto | reverse complement strand
CTGTAGTCCCAGCTACTTGGGAGGCGGAGGCAAGAGACTCGCTTGAGCCCAGGAATTGGAGGTTGCTGTGAGCTGTGATGCCACAGCACTCTATCCAGGGTGACAGCTTGAGGCTCTGTCTCAAAAAAAAAAAAAAATTTGCAGTTTGGGAACTTCCATAAAAATTAAATACAATATAGACTCCATTAACTAGGATGCTGAAAGGATAATAATGTCTGACTGACAGGGTTTTTGTTTTATCAGTTTGCATTTCAGCTGTTGGCAGATATTTAGGGGAGGATTGTGGTCCCTCCCCCACACTGCTGTTTACCATCCTCCTAAAATGCTAGTTCTACTTTTATGCCTTAAGAATAAGGGCTGAGGCTCAGTACCCATAGCTCAGTGTTTAGGGCGTCGGCCACATACACTGGGGCTGGCAGGTTCAAACCCAACCTGGGCCTGCTAAGACAACAATGATGACAACGACAACAACAACAAAAATAGCCCGACATTGTGGGAGGCACCTGTAGTCCCAGCTACTTGAGAAGCTGAGGCAAGAGAACTGTTTAAGCCCAAGAGTTGGAGGTTGCTGTCAGCTGTGACACCACAGCACTCTACCGAGAGCAACATAGTGAGACTATTATCTCCAAAAAAAAAAAATAAGGGATGGGTTTTGGATCCCTACTCTGGGTTGAGTAGCCGGGCCTAGGGAGTCTTCAGTGTGCTAAGCAACAGCAGCTCCAGTCCAGAATACTAGAACTGTAACTATAACAGGGTGAGCTGACCTTGTCCTGAACCCAGAAAGGTTGGGAGGGTACAACAGATTAGAGAATGCACAATTGGCACTGGCGACAATGGCATGCTTATTTCCCATCAATTCTTGGGTGGGCAAAAATTTTTGAGAGTTTTTGTTAATTTGGCTTGAGTCAGTCTCAGCTGTCCTTAACACTACAGGCTAAAATATCATGGCAATGTCCAAGCCTCCCTTGGGAGAGGATGAATGATCCCTTTGACATCCTTGAAGGAAATGTGTCTAAAAGGACAGCATGCCGTTTCCTACTGATTATTTATTTTACACTAAAGATGATCTTTTAAAGCAGGGAACCATTCCCCACAATATGACTTTAAAGGGGGCCAACCTTTACTTTGCCCAACTTCCCCCACAAACAAGGTGAAATTATTGGAACTATTCCTACTGAGAAGGGATGCAGCTGGACAGCTGATGGTTAGCTGTCAGGATGTAGACCTTTCTTTATCTGGTTACGAGGCATTTAATTAACAGCAAGAACATGGAACAACTCAGAAACCAGAATTGTATCCAATACCTGGTGGAAACCACTAATCAATATTAAATTAGGAAGAACGAGACGAAGTCCTAAGCCTGTTCTAGAGTTTAGCACCCTTGCAAAGGATGACCTGAAGGGAGGGAGTATGGTGTCCACTTCCCTAAGGTATTTTAGCGATAAGGAAATAGCTTCTCCTGATACACTTTAAAATATCTATGGTATGTAAAGTTGCATGTTGTGTTTCTTCTACTATGACATTAACTAACTATCCAATATACTAAACTTATACCTTTTCCTTCTAATTATAGGCGTGGTTCCAGAATAAAAGGGCCAAATGTAGGAGAATTCAGTGGGTGAATAGGCTCAGAAATCCGCCAAGTTTTATCACAGAACACATTATCTTCCTCGTGTTGGATGAGTCCTAGAATGCTATCCTTCTTCTGGTGCCACTGACACCTGGGCAGCCCATGCTGCCCCCACTACCCTTATCTCCTGTGCACTTATATTATCAATAAAGACAAAAATTCTTAATACATTTGTTTTTGTGTATCATTGTGATTAGTAGGGTATAGATGAAAATTATTAAGAAAATGCCATTTGAACAGAACTACAAGGATGTCTCCTTTCATGAGATGACATCTCTGGATCACCATCAATAGGCTCTGCACATCACAGAACTTTCCCAGGTGTAACGGTGAGTTTGCGCTGACCCATACATTCTTCTCTGCTCCCACCACAACGCCCGGCTATTTTTAAGAGACGAGGTCTCACTCTGGCTCAGGCTGGTGTCAAACCCATGAGCTCAGGCAATCCACCCACCTTGGCCTCCCAGAGTGCTAGGATTACAGGCATGGGCCACCGCGCCCACCTTTTTAAAGCATGAAGTTCTCAGGGCAACCTTGTGCAAAGTGAGCTTCCTTTAATGAAGTTTTTTTTTCAGGTTACACTGATTGCATTTGTTAGGTAAACTCCCCCTTTAATGAAGTTTTATGTTACACTGATCAATGACGGACATAACAGTCACACTATAAAGTGATTGCAATGACTATAGATAAAGTACCGTGAAAATGAATATCCTCTCATGGGGGTTAATCAAACACCAGCTTCATAGCACTTCTATGTTCCCACCGTGAAGAGAAGCTCTGTCTCCTTGGGAAGACATGCCACAGTGTCTGCTAATTTTGATTCCTTTCTCCTCTCCTTCTTCACTGTGATTGCAAAGTGGTTGTGTGTTGTGTGAGGCTTCTACGGGGAGAAGAATGTTATTGCTCCACAGAGGCCCTGGGCCCTGTCAGGAAAATCCAAGAATGTACCTGGGTATGCCTGGGTATTTTTGAAAAAAAAAATTCTTATTTCCCAGTGATAACCATTTTCCTTTTTCTTTACCATTAAACACACTCAGAACTACAAGGGTCTGTAAAAAGAAGCTCTAGGACTTCATCATACCCAGTACTGACACCTCCTCTGCTCTGGCCATGGCTGAAACTAAAAGCTGGAAGAGTGCTCAGCCCAAATCCTTCAGTCAACTCACATCCAGTCTGACACACACTAACAAAGAACATCCTTTTTTGGATCGGCGCCCGTGGCTCAACAGGCTAAGGCACCAGCCACGTACACCTGAGCTGGCGGGTTCGAATCTCAGGCTGGGCCTGCCAAACCACAATAACGGCTGCAACCAAAAAATAGCCGGGCATTGTGGCGGGCACCTGTAGTCCCAGCTACTTGGGAGGCGGAGGCAAGAGACTCGCTTGAGCCCAGGAGCTGGAGGTTTTTGTGAGCTGTGATGCCACGGCACTCTACCCAGGATGACAGCTTGAGGCTCTGTCTCAAAAAAAAAAAGAACATCCTTTTTTTATGCTCAGGCTGCCTGGAAGAAGATGAAAAAAAATGAATGCCGGGCCGCGACTGTGGCTCAGTAAGTAGGGCGCCGGCCCCATATGCCGAAGGTGGCAGGTTCAAACCTGGCCTCGGCCAAACTGCAACAAAAAAAAATAGCCGGGCGTTGTGGTGGGCGCCTGTAGTCCCAGCTATTCGGGAGGCTGAGGCAAGAGAATCGCCTAAGCCCAGGAGTTGGAGGTTGCTGTGAGCTGTGTGATGCCACAGCACTCTACCGAGGGCGATAAAGTGAGACTCTGTCTCTACAAAAAAAAAAAGTATTCTTAATTTCTAACAGTACAGTTATTTGCATAAGTTCATAAGAATCTGTTTTGTTCGACAGAACATGATAAAGGCAGTGGTTATTTTACCAAGACTTTGGCTGGAATAGCATTTCCAGAGGTATCCAGACTGCATTAAGGAATTAAGGTTGACTTTATAAGGCCAATGAAAAAAGCCCTTTGGAAAACTGGCCAGATACCCGCCGTCAGTAACATTTCCTGATCTGTGGTAAGTAATGAAGGTCGTTTCCCAATGGGTCTAGGAATCAAAATGTACTTGAAAACCTCAGGAGAAAAGGAACTTACCCAATGAAGACAGGTATCCAATGGTACAGATGAAACCTGGGCTCATGAAAAGATTTCAAGAAAGTCCAGCCTGAAATTCCTCATAAAAAGTTCCAACAAAGCCAATTAGAAAGAAAAGAGCCTAGACAGCTAATAATTAATTATTCTTACTGCACTGTATGCAAATAATCAAACCCAGTATATAGAAAGTACAGTTTGTTTTGGCAACCAAGTTAGTTCTACTATACTTTGTCTTTAATGAAGCGAGAAATTAGAAAAAGAAAAATGGTTCAAAGAGAAAAAAAGCCGTGACTCACTTGTATTAAATCCCAGCCTCGTCTATAATGTCAACTCATAAAATAAGACATAACTGTTTTACTAAACTAATCTGTTAAATAAGACTAAAAGAAACTGGTCAAAGAGTATAGAATTATATACAGTAGTTATATCTACTCTGAAGCCTTAAGAGTATACAAAAATCACCAGTTGGCTACACTGGAAAATTTATGCAGTTTTAAATATTACCTACTGAATCTAAATATTGCCCAGAGAAATCATCCCATGGTTTGGGTTGCTGTTTTAATTTAAGTTTGGCAGTAAGCAGGCCTTCATAGCAAAAAAAATCCCCAAAAAACAAAAACATGCAAATCATACCTGAAAACTATATGTAACTTATAGGCCTCAAAAATTAGATAAAGTATATAAACAAAACCATGAAAGCAGAGGTTAATAAACTCTGCTGGGAAGCAAAGCTTGATTGAATGAGGGCCTTGCCACTGATGTTGTTTGAGGAGGCCTCTGTCAATCCACTGTAATTTAGCAAGAACTCCTAAAAAACCTGGAAAAGACTGAACTAAATAGACAAAACCCTAGAAAGAGTAGCAAGGAGAAATACCCACTGGAATATTTAACTATGTACACCTTTTCTCTCTGGAGAATCAAGGAGACCAAACCGGTCCCCCTGAAACCAAGGTAGAAAGGACTTTCCATCGTCATCCTGAACACGCGTACAGCAGTGAAGGTGAAAGGGATCCTCACCTGAAGTCATCACAGCTGGCTGAATAGAACTTCACTGCCCCTTAGGAAGTAAAGGTAACTTTTAAGACAGTCAACAGGCCCTGCTCAGGCCACATACTGGGAGCTGGCTGGTCAACCCATGGCTGAAGCTTGAGGAACTCCTCGAGAGACTTGTCCTAATTGGACTTTTGAACTTTGGGAAAAGGGGAAATGTCATAGAGAAAAGTAAAAACGCATGTATATTAGCCTACCATCACGGTACTATTAAGGCCTGAGTAGAAAAACCCAAGAAGAGACACAGTCCCTAAGACGTCAGTGCTAAAATATTGGCACCTGCAGAAATAAGCTGATATTAAGACCCCAAATTAAGGCAAGGTATGATCAATCTGGGGATCCCACTACAGTTTTAGTGGAAGAAGGAGCCTGACCAACTCCTTGGACATTAGATCGCCAGCAGGTCTGTTAAAAAGCGTGTGAGAGTGTATGGGTGTAGTGTGACTGAGAGAACTCTAAGGGTAAAGTTAGACCTCCCTTCACAGGCTCTAGGGGAATATTAGTTTGCCTCCTATGGCTAAGTAGCAGCTCAAGTGGGAAATCAAGGCTGCCCTGGTTAAAAAAATGGGTTAGAATTGTATGCATGTGAATGCTTAGAAAATAACTGAAACAAATAATAATAGGTAGAGTTTCGCCGCCCCCCCCCCCCTTCACGGGGTGAAACAAATGTGTGAGTGAGCCCTTCTTCCCTGCTCCAACTTTGTCCCCTGGTTATTCTGAGAAAAACTGGAAGTTCTAGGTTTTCCACCTTCTTTGGTTTTCTGTCTTTAGTAGCAGCCACATAGCTATGTGGAACTTGGGGAAAATGAAAAAACATTAGAAAGAATATTGTTGTGGTTTTGTTTCTAGAATTTCTTCAGTGAGTGTTTGGTCTCAGGAATTTGAGAATTGAGCCCACAAGCCACAGGTCAGTGATAAAATGACATTTTGTTGGACTGAGGGAGTGGAGAGTGCCAGAGCTACTGGCACAGAAACTGTGCCCTGATTCCTGTGCCCTGAAAAGTGTTACGATTCAAACAGTCCAGGGAGCTCTAGATGCCCTTAAAAACCTGGGAAAGATAGTGCAAATCTCATACTATCCATAAGGGGAGAGGAGGCCCAAGTCAAAGGCTTCCTTTTTTAAGGGTAAATAATTGGCCCTGAGAAATATTCTGGCCAGAACTTGATAGATAGAAAAATACCTTTACAGACTGAAGGGGTGTTCTAGCAAATGAATGAATGCAACCCCTCACCTTGAACAAGGTTATTAAGTCTTTGCTGCAGTTTTTGTCTGCGAAGGGAATTAGGATGTGTGCTCCTTAGTCAGGGTAAAGCCATCCAAAATGTTTGGAACTGCTCTGTTCATAACCTTGCTAAAACTCAAAAAGTTTGTGCCTGAAAATAAGTGTCTGGTGTCTGAGCTCACCAGAATTTCTATTTCTGAAAAACAGAAATTCCCTGTCCAGCCCTGAAAAAGAAAATTAATAGTATTGCATACCCATTATCAATCACTTGCCAACAATACAGATGAATCAAAGATTTGATTCCCCAGAAGACCAGTGGGGAATGTAGTAACCGACCCGGCAAGCAGACCCCTGAAGGCCCCAAACTGTTTCAGCCTGAGTCCCTGCCCGTCTCAAACCCCGCTTTAGATTAATTCTGAGAACAGGTTTCTAGCAAGGAAGTTCTCTCTGAGTTCCCTGACTCCCTTGCCAAACAATGGTGAAAACTCACTCAAGCACAGTTTCCCAGGCTACTGAGTGTCCCAAACTGTCTCCCAAGCTACTGAGTTTCCCAAACTGTTTCCATGCCAACTACCACGCTGTAGCCGCCCCCCCCCTCCACTGTAACCCCACCTCTAGCTAACTGCCACATTATGCTTTTGTTTTTTGCTTGCTTGCATGGCAACTAAAAAGGTATAAAAGGCTGCCTGCTTTTCTTTTCAAGGCCATTTGCCCTTTGGGGCAGCAGTCTGCCTGTGCAGGTGTAATAAATCATCACCACCTGATTTGAACCTAAAGTGGGGTCTGTGTATTCTTAAGGGTGAGAGTGGGCTCTGTGTATTCTTAAGGGTGGCGTAAGTTACAACATAAACATCATTTTTGAAAACAGAAAAACAAGAACTGCACAGGGAAATCATCCACAGTAATGCTTTCCCTCTGTAGGTGAAGGTCCTTGGGGTCTGGAAGACAAATGACAGGTGGATTAAAGATACCTCTGTCTTTATGTGCCTGGGGAACTAACTCTCCAGACCCACAAGACTTGATGATTTTTGTGTGGCTGCCTGTCACTAAATGGCCACATGCTAAAATACCTGACACATGTGAAGAATTCTGGCATCTACACACCACCCTGTACCTTTTGATCCATAAGAGACCAACCGTTTTCTGTCAGGATTCTGTTGATGATTCTTTGGAAACACCTGGAGAGAGGTGGGTGCTCCACCTGAGCAACTTTTCCTAGATGACTCCCTCCTGTTAGGAGATCTGTGGATTATCAGAGACCACTGAGAAGTACCAGCTACCTCATGCTCAAGAGGGTGATCAGTTTTGCAAAAGATAAAAATATCTTTCCAGAAACTACTAGTCATACTAGGCATATTTTTAAACTTAAATACTAATACTACTACTAATAATAATAATAAAGGCCATGCAAACCCTGGCCCAGGCTGGCATGGGGCCGTGATGCAGCAGGGCCGCACTGGGATGTTCCCTCACTCCCTGAGACTCTGTCTTCTGGGAACTTCAGCCAGAGTAACATGAAAAACCAGTAAGCGTTTGCTGTGATGTAATACAGAATAACACCAGTCCAGAAATAACCCAAATGTCCAACACCAAGGAAATGTTTTAATAAAATATTGATTGCAACAAAAAAGACTATTATGCTTCCATTGTAGTGAATAAATATGAAGACTTCAGAACACTGTCCTATTACCATTAGGATAAAAGGCAGAATATAAGAGAGTATGTCCATTGTAAGCACAATTATATAAAGCTTATGTGTGTGGAAGGTAATATGAAGAAATAAAAACAGCTGTCTCAGGGTGCTAGAATTATGAAGAACTTATACATTATCATTATTAAATTTCTTTATTGTTACTTAGATAACATCAACCTCAACTCAAATACTATCAGTCACCATCTTAAAAAACTGGATGATGGTCAAAACAGCATCATTCAATAAGAAAGGAAACCAGACGGCTTCACTGCCTGTGGTGGGAGTTACCTCTTTGTCTCCCCAGCATGAACCTCCCTTCTGCCTTTCTCCAGGAAATCCCTTCTCATCTTCAGGCTCTGTCCCACTGGTTTAGGAGTGGGCCTCTGCCCCAAGCTCTTCAGACAGGGTTCTCTCCTGCAATGCTTTAAACTAGCTCAGTATTGGGGAAGTTCTGAGCCAGGATGCTGGCTGTGACGACCTAGGTGCCGGCACACATGAAGAACTGTGCTGGATGCCTTTGGCTCCTGTCGTCCCACGGGCCTGTGATTCTGCATCCCAGCTGCAACCTGAGAAGTCCCAGCAGCTCCCTAGCCCCACGTGGCCAGTGCTGCAGAAGTGCAGAAGTGCGGGGAATCCTACCTGGGGAGCTTTAGTGAGGAGAAGGGCAACCTCCGGGTTATTGTGGTAGCGGGCAGCATCCAGCGGAGTCTGGCCTGCCTAAGGAAAGGCATAGGGATAGCAGGTGAGAAAGGCCATCAGCCCACACATGCAGTCTCGAGGGCACGGCTCCTGCCAGGAGTCACACCAGTCACACGCTGCTCAGCAGAGCACTGCCACATGTGCACATGGCCCTGCTTGTCAGCCTCACCCCTCAGGGAGGGAGCCAAGTCCTGCTGCAGGTCATGAAATAACAGGATACCAGAGGGCTCCTGCAAAGCCAGGGGCACTAAGTGTTGCAGGAGACACAGGCTGGGGCAGCACTGCCCACCAAAGAGTGCTTCGGGGAGAGGAGGGAAGGGACATCTCAACAGGGTTCAGGTAGAGGACCACAGGTGAGGGAACAAAGGATTATGAAATCCAGCCCCACGATGACACTTCCCTGGGGAGCCTGGGAAGATGCCTGCAGGGCAGAGCAGTGCCTGGCCAGAGCTTCTCAGGAACTAGGCTGCGAAAAGCAAATTACAGAGCTATGGCCATAACACACACTGTGCTAAGGTTAAGCTAAAAACCAAGAATTGATAAACAAGGCAGGGCATGTTGGCTCAGGCCTATGATCCTAGAACTCTGGGAGGCCAAGGAGGGTAGATCCCCTGAGCTCAGGAGGTGGAGACCAGCCTGAGCAAGAGTGAACCCTGTCTCTAATAAAAATAGTAAAGCTAGCTGGGCATTGTGACGGGCACCTGTAGTTCAAGCTATTCAGGAGGCTGAGGGAGGGGTTTGAGGTTGCTGTGAGCCAGGGTGATGCCATGGCATTCTACCCACATGGCAAAGAGAGACTGTCTCAAAAAAAAAAAGAAAGAAAGAATTGATAGCTGTGGGATCGTGGGATTCAAAAGGAAGGGGAGGGTATTCAAGGCATCATGGAAGAGGTGACTATGCCCAAGGAGGCAGGAGGAGGAAGGGGGAGCACGTGCAGAGGCCAAGACCAGGGCACTCCCACCAGCTTCAGCACCCCTGTCTCCCAGACACTCCACATAACTGGCTCCCAGTCCCCCTGAGCCTTTCAGGCAGGCAAAGACCATAAGGCAGCCTCAGGAAGAAAGGGAGCCTGGTCTGGTGCCTACTGTTAGATCTAGCAGGGCCAGGTGGAAGGTGATGGAGTGGGGATGGGGTGATTTGGAAGAGAAGGGAGTTAGTTTTGAGGCTGACTGATCTGACGGCTGTGTGGCCATTTTCCTGAGGATGACGGGCACTCCTGGGCTAGGAGCTCACTTCATGTAACATCCACTTGTCAGTTTATGTGGACGAGCTTTGTTAACAAGTCAGGCTCTGCTCACTGCAGGTAGGAGTCCAAGGGTGGCTCCCAGGGCTTCTCAACTTCTGGGGCTGCTCGGGCCAGGGGACCCCTTGAGTCCTCTCTGAAAGCTCCAGGGGCTGTGGCTTCAGCAGAGGGAGTTCCCTGCTCTTTCGGAGGGCTGCCAGGCCCTTGGAGGGTGCAGAGGCTTAAGTAGTAACAGCACGTGTTCTGTTCTGGAAAGGGTGGGGTTGGGTTTAGAAACCATTGTTGCAGCTCAACTTATATTATTTATTTTTTATTTTTTATTTTTTTGAGACAGAGCCTCAAGCTGTCACCCTGGATCACATCTCACAGCAACCTCCAACTCCTGGGCTCAAGCGAGTCTCTCGCCTCCGCCTCCCAAGTAGTTGGGATTACAGGCGTCTGCCACAACGCCCGGTCATTTTTTGGTTGCAGCTGTCATTGTTGTTTGGCGGGCCTGGGCTGGATTCGAACCCGCCAGCTGAGGTGCACATGGCTGGAGCCTTAGCCCGTTGAGCCACAGGCGCCGAGGTTTTTTTTTTTTTTTGAGACAGAGCCTCAAACTGTCACCCTGGATAGAGTGCTGTGGCATCACAGCTCACAGCAACCTCCAATTCCTGGGCTCAAGCAAGTCTCTTGCCTCTGCCTCCCAAGTAGCTCAGACTACAGGCGCCT
>CAUYRH010040171.1:0-11644 GCA_963574655.1 Perodicticus potto | reverse complement strand
GAAAGGCTTTAAGGATTTATAGACTTTATCAGGACAATGGCAATATTTTTATTTTTATAGACCTGGCATTTCTGACTTCAGGTTAAAAACTAACTTATATATAGTCTGTCCAGGGGACTGTAACTTGAAAATTTTCATATTATGATTAGATTTCAGGGTAGTGTATGCAATGTTTAAAATATTTCTTAGAAGTGATCTATGTTGTCCATTTGTTAATGCATTGCGGACCAACTTACTGATATGTTTCAACAAAATTCTTCCTAATTTAATAAGCTAAAAATTTTATTTTTTATATTTAATACTTAATCCCTGACTCAAATTGTTTAAAATTAGCCTGCAGATATTTCCCTTCACCTCTGCAGGCTCTTAGGAGGTAAATACACAACAGTGAAACAAACAATAAAATAAAATATCTTAGAACATCGTGTTGTTTTATCCTCTAACCTCAGAATTTGTGTTTTGTCTTTCTGCCTTTTTTCAATGTCAAAATAGATGAGGTTGTTTGCATCCACAGAGTATAAATTGTTACTATAGTCTTTATTTTTGATAATGAATAAGGATAAGATTGTCTCTATTGATTATTAAAATAGGTGGAATTATCTAGGAATTCCTTATGAAGAATTAAAAGGTTTCTGTATTTACTTTTGTTTTTTTGAGACAGGTTGTCACTGTATTGTCTGGGCTATACTGCAGTGATGCCCTCACAGCTCACTGTAACTTCATGTTACTGGGCTCAAGCAGTCCTTCAACCTCAGCCTTCCAAGTGTCTGGGACTGCTGGTATGTATCACCAGACCTGGCTAATTTTTGTATTTTTTTTGTAGAGACAGGGTCTTGCTATGTTGCCCAGGCTGGTCTTGAATTCCTGCCCTCAAGTGATCCTTCCACCTCAACCTCCCATTGTGCTAGGATTACAGGTGTGAACCACTGCACCTGGCTTGTGTTACGTTTCTGACCAAAAAGAAAGGACAGATTTTTTTTTTTCCCTGTGATCTGTTTAAATGAAAGGACAGAGAAGCAGAGGCACGGATGGGTTCAAGGACCTCCCATGGGCCTAAAGCCAGGCAGGAGTGAGTTGTGTGCTAAAGTCCAGGGAAACTAAAGTGCATGAGAGAGGCTCATGGTGATGGAGGTAGCCACACACACACATAGGAGGCCAGAGGGTTTTCCTAGTTTTTAAATTATCTCTCTGCTGACACTTTTAATACTTCTCAAGGGTTCATCTGTGATTTCAGGTGGTAGATGGATGGAAGCTGTTTTTTTTTTTTTTTTTTTTTTTTACTAGTAGTAACTTATTTTAATGTGCAGCAGGGGAGAAACCCTGTAACTAGCAGGTCAAACTCCTGGTTTTATATTTCAGATATAAAATATACAGAACAATGAAGTATTTGTATGTCCTTAAAGTGGGGGCACCAGGCAGGACACACTTACTAAAGTGGTAAGGAGCGCATTGGTGAGGGCCACCAGTTTCATCGTGAAGCTCAGTGGTGGCTCTGTAGGCCAGATGCTGCTATGGAAGTGGGTGGTAGCGGCTCCCTGGTGGTAGCGGCGTGGAAGACTAGAGCAGGAGCTAAGTGGACACAATTATCACGAGTGGCCAGGCCTGGAGGATTCCTGCAGGGAAGGATACCTGGAGATGGTAAACAGAAATTGGCGTCCACGGAGTAAAATAAATAGGTGAGCAGTGAGTATTGGTCAGTTTGTACCATCAGAAGACCTTAAGGATGGATGATTGGAAGATCGGGCACAACTACCATAATGATGATCTTTTGCCAAATTTCCAGATCTTTGCTCTTTTTTAAAGCAGAAACTACTGACCGGAGGAAAGGCTGGATCCCCCAGAAGGTCTTTGAAATGCCACTGCAGGTGTATATGGCAATGATGAGTAAATAACCAGAAGTTATTATTTACTTGGATAAGTGGACAGTGGGGAAAGGAAATACACAAACACTCTGAGGACCAAGGAATACAAGGTCCAAGTCAACATTGATACTCAGAGCCAGAGTATCTACTATAGTTCACACCTTTCAGAGTGAGGCTTATGGGATTCACAGAATATATGGAGTCCTTCCCCTGGTCTTCCTCTCAGTGGGTCTGTTGAATTTGTAGATCTACTCATTGGTCATCTCCTCACGTCCAGAATAAATAATTGGACTGAACATCCTTGAGAGTTGGCAGAACCAATGTTTGTTTCTTGGCCTGTGTGTTAAAAACTAAGCTAAGTGAAAGCCTCTGAAACTGCTCCAACCAGCCCCTGGCCAAGATAGTAAACCCAAACCGATATTCCACGCCAGGAGAGTGGCAGAGATTAGTGCTACCTTTTAAGAGTTGAAAGATGCAGGGATGTGGATCTTACCCTATAATCTGCTTAATTCAGTATGACTCCTGCAAAAACTAGACAGTGTAGGATGAAAGTGGACTATTGAAAACTCAGCCAAGTAGTACCCAAATTGCAGCTGCTGTACCAGATATGGGATCTTGGCTAGAAGAGGTTAAGAGAGCCTCAGCTAGATGGTAGAATATCATGCTGGTTCTCCTATCAATAACATTAGATTGGATGAGTACAGTGGCAAATGCATCGGAGGTCTTGGCAAATGATGTACTGCTACTGGGCTCTAGCAGAGATGGGGCGTCTGACCACGGAAGATGAAATAATCACATGACAAAATCTGCCCATCATGAGCTTGGCTTTGTCAGACCGACCAAGTCATAAGGTCAAAGAGCAATAGCATTTTTCCCTTGTTATTTAAAAAAAAGAAAACTTAGTTTTGGAATAGTTCTACAGAAAAATTAAATAGCATCGAGAGTTCTTAAATGCTTTACACTGTTTCCCTTATAATTAACATCTTACCTTGGTATCGTACATTTATCACATCTAATGAACAGATATTAATACGCTATTATTAACTAAAGCCTATAGTTGTTTTTAAGTGGTTACATGGCTGTTTGTGTTTTTCCCTTTTATTTTTGGTTTACACATAATTGTACATATTTATGGGACACAGTGATATTTTGATACTTCCGTACAATGTATAATGATCAAATCAGGGTAATTAACATATCCAGGGCTTCAAACATTTATTATTTCTTTGTATTGTAAACATTCAAAGTTCTCTCTTCTAGCTTTTTGAAAATACACAATAAATTGTAGTTAACCATATTCACCTCACCTTGCTTCACACCACTAGAACTCATTCCACCTAGTTAGCCATAATTTTATATCCGTTAACCACCTATCCCCAACCTCCTGTCTCTCCTACCCTTCCCAGCCTCTAATACCCACAATTCTCTCTACTTCCCTGGGCTCAAATGTCCTTTTTGTAGCTCCCGCTTTATCTTTCTTATCTTTAACATAAGGCCCTTGTCTGGGTGCGGCGGCTCATGCCTGTAATCCTAGCATTTGGGAGGCTGAGGCAGGTGGATTGCCCGAGCTCAGGAGTTTGAGATCAGCCTGAGCAAGACTGAGACCCGGTCTCTAAAAATAGCTGGGTGTTGTGGCAGGTGCCTATAGCCCCAGCTACTTGAGAGGCTGATGCAAGAGGATGGCTTGAGCCCAGGAGTTTGAGGTTGCTGTATGTCTCAAAAAAACTCAACCCCACATAATGTCGTCTAAGCTCGTCCACATTGCTGCGTGAGGTTTGTAACTATCCTTAGTTTATGCCTAGCATCTTTTTGTTGTTCACCATCTCATCCAAGCAAACATTAAGCAGTGGGCTCCTTTGAGCTCCTCTCTGCTCTGATGCTTTCTCAGGCTTCCCTTGCTTTCAGTGACCTTGGTAGCTTTGAGGAATTCTAGTCAGGAATCAAGCTAGGGTGGGCATCAGTGTCACCTGGACACCAGCTGTGGCAGTGGAGCTGTAAGGCTGTCCTATTCTTCACGTCATTTTCCTTGGGAAAAGAAATGCACCTGAATCTGAGTAGCACAGGTGGGGTCACTGTCATGGGCGATTTGCTCAGGTCTGCCCCTAGCATGGCCATACCCACTCACTCGGCAGGATTGGCTGAGTTCTCTGGGAATTGCCATCAGGTGATGAGAGCTGCCTTGCCCAAGCTTATACCTCTGCCTGGTGGCATCCTACATCTATCTACTGCTTAATTGGTGCAGAGGTATAAAGGGTCATCCCACCCCCAGAGCTCCCAGTTGGTTTGGTCTGAGGCTTTTGTGGTGACTGTATCTCAGTAAAATTGCTTCCTTTCCCTAATCCTGCCTTCCCAGTCATAGGTACTTACTAATAAACATCTTGAATGCCAATCTTCATTTTAGAAACTCTTCCCCTGGGAACCTAACTGTGACAGTATCTGAATCATTAATATAGTACCCAAGTCTTCATTTTTTTTTCCTTGAGACAGAGTCTCACTATGTCGCCCTCAGTAGAGTGCCATGGTGTCACAGCTCATAGCAACCTCAAACTCTTGGGCTTAAGTGATTCTCTTGCTTCAGCCTCTGAAGCAGCTGAGACTACAGGCGCCCACCACAAAACGTCCAGCTATTTTTTTGTTGCAGTTGTTGTTTAGCTGGCCCAGGCTGGGTTTGAACCCGTCAGCCTCAGTGCATGTGGCTGGCACTGTAACCAGTGTGCTATGGGTGCCAAGCGTAAAGTTTCCTTTCTTAAGTTAAGACATTGCATATACATTACCCTAGGACTCTTGGAAGAGAAGTGTATTGACAGCAGCAGAAACTAATTTATCTGATGACTTTCCAATGATCAGAGCAAGATCATGGCACAAACCTGGCTTCCTTTCCATTGGCTTAATGTATCATTTATCACTTTCGATTACTAAGATCACAGAAATATATTGCATCGGAAGGAGTACTCACATGACTCCAAATTACAACCAGGTGCAGAATGACGATGGCCAGCCACGTTAGAGTAGGAAACTAGGAGGCAGAGCCGAGATGGGATACAGGGATGACAGGTTACAGGTGGTAAACAACCGTCAGACAAAAACCAGACAGACCGATACAGGGGCTGGCAGAATGAATACAGGTGTTAAAGTCTAACTAAGAGGGACTGATAACCACAGAGGAAACCCGGCTCTGGCGGCTTGTCAGGGCCAAGGCCACCTTATGTAACTTTGGCTAATTGCAATATTGTTTACATTGTGGTTTGAAAAATTCTCCACCTGGAAAATCGCCACAACAGTTCCAAAATAATTAAAGTATAAAAATGGGAGAAAATCCAATGCTAGAAATTACTACCCATAATCTTAGTAAAAATAATACTTAGCCTTGAATATTCGTCCCTTCAGTCAGCGAGATTTCAAAAGACCTAAAGCCCCCTCCTTTCCGGGTGGCTACTCTTTTTTAGCTTTCCTGCTGTTCTCTTGAGAGTGGGCCATCACTTTGGCTTTTAATAAAATCTGCTTGCTTTTGGCTTAAGTACAGTGCATCCTAAAATTCTTTTCTTCTGATGGTCACCGAAACCTCCACTTGGAGGCCAGTCCCATCTCCCTGGTGGCTGCGGCAGGACATAGCGGTAAGCCTGGACTTGACTGTCTTGCCATACTTTGGGGTAAGCACATTCTTGTTTCTCGTGGTTTCTGCACTTGCTCAGTGAGTGACAGTCAACCTCCCTCCATGTGGCTGACTGCAGCTACCCCTAACCCTGGTGTCACAGAATCACTCGGGCTCTGTGGATTTAAACAGTCCCTGGATACTGGCAGGGGAACTCCCCACCATGCAGGTCCCAGTACTCCCTCTCCGTGTAACTTCCATGCCTAGCCTCTGGGCCAGGCTTCGTTCTTACGTCTCTCTACTGCTGTCACGTATTTGGGAGTGGGCCCCTTGCGACTTATTATGACGCCTTGCAAGGTGGAGAGGCCCCTTACGATGTTAGCCAATCTCCTCCTCTGCTGTCTTTGTGCTAGATTTCTGTGGAAGGATTATGAGGCTAGCCAGGTGAGCCCAGGAAAATGGGACTATGGTCTTATTTGATGGGACGTGGTAGAACACCACAAATTACAGTGGTTTGGTATATTAAAACCCATAAGGAGGTCAGCTTTACCAAGGTAGGAGAAAAGCTCCATGCTCTCAAATGTTACATAAAGAATAAAAGAAGAGACTTCCCCCTTGGTTACATTCTGTAAAATTGGGCCTCTTAAATTAGATAATATAAAAAGAAACTCATTCCTATTGCCTGTCCAATATAGGCTTGGGGGCAGAAAGTTCTGACCAGTCAATGAGAGTCTAAACTATAATACTATCCTCTAGTTAGACTCCTTTTTCAAGCAACAGAGGAGATGGTCCAAAGTCCCTTATGTTTAGGCATTCATGGCCTTTGGGAAAACCCAGAGGCAAGAGGAGCTTACACACTAGCACACCACCATGTTCTTGAGCCCAAGAGTTTGAGGTTGCTGTGAGCTATGGAGTCACAGCACTCTACACAGGGTGACAAAGTGGGACTCTGTCTTCAAAAATAAATAAATAAAATGTACCTAAGTCTTTTTTTATTTTTTTTGAGGCAGAGTCTCACTATGTCAACCTCAGTAGAGTGCTGTGGCATCACAGCTCACAGCAACCTAAACTCCTGGGCTTAAGCAGTTCTCTTGCCACAGTTTCCCAAGTAGCTGGGACTATAGGCACCCGCTACAATGTCTGGCTATTTTTTTGTTGCAGTTGTCATTGTTGGTTAGCTGGCCCCGGCTGGGCTTGAACCCTCCAGCCACAGTGCATGTGGCTGGCACTGGGCGCTGAGCCTGACCCTAAGTCTTCTGACCTCAATCTTACACCTCCTGCGATCCCACTTCAGAAAACTCTGAAGCCTCCTTCGAACTGCCTAACCAGGGACGAGGACTCCTTGCAGCAATTCCAGCCTCTGTCCCTACACATCTACCCTATGCACCTGTATATCCTCAACTACCCAGTTCTAAGCTGGGCTTATGGACTCCTGTGCCCTTTACAGTTGGTGATCGTGGCCCCCAGGGGACACCTCCAGAGACATGTTCCTTTTGTTGTCAGACTGTTATGTCTGGCTGGGATGCCCATGTTCCCTGGTTCTTGGCTCCCACTGTCAAAGAATGAGCAGTGGGGCCTAGATGTTGACAGAGTGCTCACACATACAGAGCAGTAACGTACGTACACATTTATCGCAGCTCGAAAGTAAAGCACAGCCAGATGCATCTGAAAGAGTGAGATGGGGCCCCTCCCAGAACGGAGGAGAGACACGGAAGGCCAAGCATACCCCGTCCCTCTCGTGTTCACAAGTCCCCGCCGGGCTGGCTCGCTCGGCTGTCCTTTCCTGCCTTTGGGGTGACTGACAGCTTGGGATTACATTAACAAACTCCTATTACACATGCAACTTCCCCTAATTTTCCTGAAGAACCCACAGGGTCCAAATCTGCTACCTGAACTGCATGATAATGATTCCCACATCCAGTTAAGGTCACTAGGGCCTCCTCACTGTGTGTTCCGACTAGGGATCAGTCCTTAGCCGCAATTTTGCTTCTGAGCTACAATTTGGTTCCTACTTTCTGCACTTAGGCACTTCCCTGCCACCTGTTTACCTTCTACCAGACCTAACAGTGCTGGGCAGATGGTTTTCTGAAGAACCTAAAAAATTTACTGTAATAAAAAGTTTTGGGCCAGGAGCAATGGCTCATACCTGTAATCCCAGCACTCAAGGAGGCTGGGGGTGGAGGGTGGAGGGTTGGGGGTGCGGGGTGGATCATTGAGCTCATGAGTTCGAGACCAGCCTGAGCAAAAGCAAAACCCCTTCTCCAAAAAAAAGCTAGGCGTTGTGGTGGGTGCCTGTAGTCCCAGCTACTTTGGAGGCTGAGGCAAGAGGATTTCTTGAGCCCAAGAGTTTGAGGTTGCTGTGAGCTATGAGGCCATAATACACCCTTGTGGGCAACAAAGTGATGCCCTGTCTAAAAAAAAAAAAAAAAAAAAAAGTTTGGAGCCTACTTCTTTCCCTTGATCTCACATGGAGAGACCTTAATGTAATTCTCTTCCGTTGCACCCCAGAAGAAAAAATACACGTTTAGGGCCAGGTACAAACTTTGTGGATGCCTTAAATGCTTCTTGAGTTCTCATACACTTTGGGAACGACGGAACTACCAAAGGGGTAAGACTCAGAGGTTGGTAACACTTTGAACTTCTCTTTATGATGTCTCTACAAGCTTCTGGAATTTTCTTCTGTCTTCTGTTTGGACACACTCCAGATGGACACTTGGGTTCTCAATTTTCCAGGCTCTTAATACATTGGCTTAGAACTCTGGGGATTGTGGGAAGTCAGGGAACCGTGTTTTAGCCTGGGATCACTTATTAGCTAAATGGGATTTATTTGATATTACTTCTCATCTATATTTGAGAATCTAATGATAATTAATTTGGAGAGAATAGAATGAGAAATCCAAAAGAAAATTACGACATCTATAATAGCTAGAGAAAACATAGACCTACAGATCATACTTCTAAAAAACCAATAGCTATAGTTTTTAGGTGGCAATTTACTTAAAATTTTTTCAGCCTTAGTAGTGTGAAATGTAAGTGAACTTTATCATGTATTCTAGAGACGTATAGTTAGCATTAGCATTTGAAGTACCCTAATCAAGAATCTTTCCAGAGGTGTTTATTTAATTATTTCAATTATACTCATCAAAATTTACACCAGAAAGTCCATTAGGGTTGCATATAGGGTATTAAGAATAATTTTCCATCGCTTCTCGGCCTTTTGGCTAAGATCAAGTGAAGAATAATTTTCCATTGATGAAATGACTAGTAGTCAAGATAAGAGTCTAGCTAAAAAGACTATCTGATCTGTTCAGGAAGAAAGTGTTAAAAATCTGTTAGAAAAAAATAAATAAATACAAATCTGCTAGACATAGCAAGGAGGAGGCCTATAGCCCCATTAGTTCTTTGCCTCATTTGTCCTACCTCTCAGATCTGACAATATGTTGTCTGATCTTGTTATCAGAATATTGTCTGGTCTACCTAGGAATGAAACTTTCACTCAAGTTTCATTGATGACGGGAACAAATGTAAAATTTCTGGCTAATAAAAGTTGTGTGTTTAGAAGAATTTGGCCTAAGTCTTGCTTTCTCTGCAGTATGCCAGTTGGTTGCAAGATTATGGGGGAGAAAATACACGGCCTTCACTTTCCTTTTCTTGTTGCTGGAGATCACTGATGTTTACTAAAAGATCCAACTTTGTGGAAAGGTCGCCTTGGCTTTGTCAATTTCTAACCCATTTTCAAAATAAAAAAATAATGCAGAAAATTTTAAAACAGGAACTAGAGCTCCAATGCAGCCATTCATAGCAGTTGGGGAGATTTCATTTTCACGTGCATATTTGAAATTTATATATACAATCTTATGTACTGATTTTTAAATTTAGGTTAGCAGTTATGAACTCAAATGCCTTCCACGGCTCCTAGGCTGAGATGGTGCGTCAAAGGAGGTTATGTGTTCTTTGTCCTACAGCAAATACATGACTCAGCTGCAAATAATTGCTGTCAGCAGAAGGGCTCAGTTTTGCCAATTTTTCTGATTTTTTTGAGTAGGGCCAAACATGATTTTTTAATACAAATTTTGACAATTTAAAAATTTTTTACTAAATTAAAAGCCAAAGACATAGAACGAACTGATAGTTTACATTTCACAGGTCATAAACATTTTGTTTTACTAGGTAGCCTCTGGGAATATCCTTTTTATAAGGCTGCATAATATTTAATTGAGTAGATGTAACAAATTTTACAGTCCTTCTTCTGTTTTTGGACATTTACACATTATTGCCAATTTTTCTCTGCAGTGAACATCCTTACACATATTGCTTTGTCCTGTGTTTTTTGTGAAACTACAGAATCAAAGGCCATGAATATTTAAAGCATTCTTTATGTACATCATCACATATTTTCCAAAAGGCCTGTACTAATTTGCGCTATTGCCTAGCAATGATGTATGAGAATATACTAGGAAGAAAATTGGCAAAGAAAAAAATGTTACCTTCTTGTCTACTTAATTTGCATATCTGTTAGTTAGGGTGAACATCATTCCATACGCTTGTTTACCACTTTTCTTTTGTGACTTGTCTATTTGTTTTCATTGTCCCTTCTCTATGGGGAGAACCCCTACTTTGAAATTTTAACAATGTCAACACACGCAGCAGCCAGGTATAAATAAACATCAACACCTGCTTCATGTTTAAAACATCTGTTTTATGGGGCTTTTCATTTCTCTACTAGTTGTCAGCTTTTATCCTTGGGTCTCACTGTCTCACATGGCAGCATCTGTAACAGAAGCCAAATGAATTAAAAGGCATATTTCAAGAGCCCTTAGGTACTGGCTGAGTCTTTTTAATTCACTTTGTGGGATGTAGTGCTCAAGGATTAAGTCCACTCAAATTTTACATTTTATGATTAGTTACTGAATTCTAGTAGTTGTGAATTATTTTGAGTTTACAAATACAAGTCTCAACACTACGATAGTGGGTACAAGACTAACTTGGGACTTTCAGATTCCATAGTCAAAATTCCCGAGCTCAGTTTATTTTAAACTACTTATTTTGCAAATGGGGACCTTGGGTTCAGGTTACTTCTCCAAAGTCATATAGCTGCTAAGTAACTGCAACCTGGTCTACTACCTATGACTTTGACCTCTAGTTCAATTTTCTTTGCACTTGACCAAGCTCTCTTTCTCTTGTGCTGCATGTTGTTGCTACTTTTTGCAATATGATTTGATCTTGGTAGATCTTAATTCAACTAGTTAACGGGCTCAGCACCTGTGGCTCAACGGGCTAAGGCGCCAGCCACGTACACCTGAGCTGGCAGGTTCGAATCCAGCCTGGGCCCGCCAAACAAAAATGACCGCTGCAACCAAAAAATGGCCGGGCATTGTGGCAGGCGCCTGTAGTCCCAGCTACTTGGGAGGCGGAGGCAAATGACTTGCTTGAGCTCTATCCAGGGTGACAGCTTGAGGCTCTGTCTTAAACAAAACAAAACAAAACAAAAACACCCACAACTAATTAACGGCAGCATTTCTGCATATTCATAGTAGAATCCTGTTAGAGAAAAATAGTTATTTAGGTCTTTCAAACCTGATGAAAAATTTCCATAGAGCCATAGAAAACCTTTCTAAACATTGGTTTTGTTCCTCTTTTACTCCAAGAGATATGATGGTAATAGTAGGAGCCAAGATGTAAGAAAAATTGAATCACTAAATATTTCACTTTGTTAATGACAGAAGTGCAAAATGCAGTGCAGGCATTTTATTAGAGGTAATTTTATTAGTGTCATGACTGTGAGAGGTTCACATCCAATTTGAGAGAGAAACATTGAACTGGAGATTTCTATACAAAGACATTTGTGTCAATAAAAATACACCTGACGAAGTAATTGACTGCTTTATTCTGAATCTAGAAGCTGAATATCTACTTTAGGCATCCTGAACCTTCCTCTCTGTTGGAGGTTCTCCATCTTCATTTTGGCAGCTGAGCAGGTGGCTGAAAGGATCTTGCTTTTCAAGCATAATAGGAGTTGCAGCTAAGCCTAAACGAATAGCTTTCTTTTTTTTTTTTTTTTTGAGACAGAGCCTCAAGCTGTCACCCTGGATAGAGTGCTGTGGCATCACAGCTCACAGCAACCTCCAGTTCCTGGGCTCAAGCGAGTCTCCTGCCTCTGCCTCCCAAGTAGCTGGGACTGCAGGCGCCC